>VZSF01009513.1:0-56027 GCA_013398295.1 Chionis minor | reverse complement strand
GGGGGGGGTGCTCCTCCCGCCAGCCCCGTCCCACCCTCGGGTGGGTTTTCGGAGGCAACGCCGTTCGGCAGCGTCGTTTTCGGGAAGCGGAGGTGGAAGCGTTGGCTGCAAGTAAGGAGCGGGCTGGTACAAGGCACTGGGTACTCGCTCAAAAGTTTTCCGGTTAAAATGCGAGAGTTAAGTTAAATTCACAGCAGAAGAAGTCGCTGAAAGAAAAAAAAAAAATCACAGCTAGAAAGAGTTAGAATGGAAATCTGGCTCCATATTTTGGCAGTGAAAGCAAACAGCTGTCAGAACACCTCACCTGGACGCGGTGTACGTCGTCCACTGGCTGAGTTCTTCCAATCGGACTGGTTGTAAAACGTGCTTTGGTATAACAAGTGTTACTTGGTGTGGAGCAAAAAATAGAGCGTGAGCGTTTCTGAAAGTTATCATAAAAGAGGTAACGGTCACCACTTGCACTGATCATTTTGGCTTCACAAATCTATGAATCGCTGTTAGTGAATACCGGAACTTGCAAAAAAATGATAGTGTGCGGACAAGGAAGACACCTGTCACTCATCTATGACACGGAAGACTTTCTCTGGATTTCTCTCTCTCTTTTTCCCAGATAGTCTACTTTAAGTATAAGTCCTAAACCCATCGCTAGGGAAGTATTTTCAAATTTCCATTTAACCTACGTATTTTCGAGTGCAGTACAAACCACTTGCCATGAAGCAGTCAGCGAGCCCATGTTGCTTCATTTTGTTTAATATCCGAACCCCTCATTCCATGTATGATATTGTAGACTCCCACATTTTCAGATAAAGGAGTAACAAAGCCTCGACTGTCAAATTCAGATTATGCTGGTATAAATTGAAGTTTCTTTCCTAATTTACCTCATCAGAAGGACCTGGTCCTGAAGCACTACTTATGTTGTATCTATTGCCAAAGTAAGCTTTATTAGGAGAAAAGTCTGGAGTTCTTCCTTACTGAAGTTTCTAGTTTGAGCATCCTAAATTTCTATCTCATGATCAGCAGTAAAGGCGTAGTTGCCTGTACGGAGGCAAAACTCCTCTGAAGTCCACTATGGAGTGCAGAGGGTTGGGTCCATAATTGGACATAGCAGACGAGATCGATAAAAGTCCAATAAAGCAAACATATCATTAGCAAAAATATTTGTTTTTATTCTGATAAGAGCAATTAAGATTAACAAAATAAGTTGCTTGTTCAGGTTCTACAAGAGAGATTAATACTCCAGCCGAATATAGACTAGCACACCAACAAATAATAAATTCTATGTATCTGCCAGAGATTACAGTTTGCTTAGAAAAAAAGTAGGATTAAGTCAATAGTTCTGAAATATTTTGGTTCTGCAAGTGACCACCAACCCTCAAAACTTAGTACTGGCACTTGTGCACCTTTCTCATTGACCTTTTAACTGGTGGAAATGAAGTATTTGCTATGGGTCTGTGAATGACTGGCAGACCATGTGACATGACCCTGTGGACTACCAGTGAGCCACAGAGTAAATCTGGAAATTGCTAGAATAAGCAAAGTGATAGAAATTTCTGCATTTGTAGCACAACTCCTACATCTGGGAATAAATCTATCCGTATGACTTAGTGGGATCTGCAGTTTGGATGTAGTGCTACCGTGATGTATATCATTGGTAGCCCATCAGTATCCGATGTTGGCAATTGCCTCTTGCCTTTTGCTGTAACGGCACGTTCACGATACCCAGCGTTCGTTCCTTTTCTTGCTCCTCCATCAGTTCCTCTGTTGACGCGGGACTGCAGGTCTTCCAGCATCTGCTTCTGGTCAGGGTCAGGAGTGGAGGGCTCCACCCTGCAAACACTCAGCCTCTCTGGCTCAGTTTGCATGCAGCTACTTCTGAATTCAAAATTAAGCAGATGCGTAAAACATAGCTATATAAAATAAAACAAACCAGGACAGAACTGACGAAACACAAACTGGAAAAATAATTCAGGTTTTTTATACCCTCGTGGAGTGTATCATTTACACGGAGGTAAAATATCAACAAGAATAGGAGAATTATGTTATTAGTGAAAATAACACTGCATTTTGGAAGCAATTTTCCTAGTAGTTCACCATCTATATATGTTACTGATATCTACGTGTATGTTTAGGGTTGGTGTGGCACAGATGGTAATGTTCATATTCTATATGAAATATAGGTGGTGTCACCAATTTTTTAAAAAGGAAACAATTTGATATCTGAGTAGAGTAATTTAAAGTAGAAGTTAGCCAAGCAAGCAGCAATCAAGTAAACTGAACCTGTCCTTGGGCGGGATTAATATATTCGGTGTTAGTTCTCTTTCAAAGTATTTGTATGCTGCTGATAATTTTTTTTTTTCTGTGATGTTTTCGTATTAGTATTGTCAGAGTAAACACTTTGCTGGTGACAAGTGCATCTTGTTCCCAATGAAACTATATTTCTCCTTTTTGGATGAGATCATGTTTGTTTCGAAATAGACCGTAAAATTTCCTATTGAGGTCATTAGAAGCAAAAGCAGACGGAGAACTGCTTCATTGTATTTTCATAAACCGTGACTGTATTTCATAGTAGCGATATCTTAAAGAATTAAATATTAGAAAACCAATACCCATTGCTGAAAGCATTAGAAGTATTATAGGGATAGCCTGCTTGCGTTATTTTTTTGTAACTCTTTGTGCATGTAGATCTGTGCTTGAAGTATACCAGCTGCATGTGAAACAATACGTGTTATTATCCCAAGAGACTAAAAGATGTTACAGATCAGTTCCCATCTCATACCTGACATCTGAAAGGGTGATAATTTCAAATTTAGTTTCTTTCAGCTACTGAAGACATTTCTCATACTATTTAAAATTTATATGGAACTGCAAATACATATATCGCAACAATGTCCAAAGCCACTGATGCAGGATGGTATATCGGCAAATATATAAGAGGTCCCATTTCTCTTTGTAGGCAGAGTAAAATATTGCTATTATTAATGAGATGAGTTTAGAGCTCGAACCTGCCTCCTTTGCTTGCAGCGGAGAAAGTCCCATGGACCTCACTGCAGCTGGAGAGGGCTCTTTTTCTGCAGGACCTCAAGAAACATTTTGAGTTTGGAAGAATTCCTGTGCTAGAGTACTTGCAAAATTGCATGATCCAAATATGTACAGTACCTATATAGGAAAAAAACAATGCCCTGTACCTTTCACAGCCATGATACGTAGCTTGCTTGGGAGGCAATATCTTTTTTAAGTGTGTGAAAAGAACAGATATTTTATTACTTTTACCCACTGAGCCAACTGAAGTCAATAAAGTTAACTCTGAGATTAATTTCTTCTTTTAAGCTTTGCTATTAGCGTAGCAAGCCTTTGCAAATCCCTGGTCTGTTTCCTTTCTTGCTGTAAATTTTTCACTGAAGATAATGGAGTCTATGCTTAATAAAATCTGAGCTAGGATTTAAAAATCAGAACTACTCGTTATCTCTTGTTTAGCGTGCTCATTTTGCTTTCTGATTAATAAAGCTAGTGTGTTGGCTTGACCACTGCTGTTTAACACTAACATTAATAAGCTGTCTAACACTTCATATTTAATCATTTATAGACAGTGTCTACTAGGAAAACTCATCTATTAAAACTATGGATGTTCTTAGGAAGTTTTTTCCCCCAACAGTAGATTGTCTCTTTTGCTCTTGAAATTAAAGGAAAAGTTGCGAAAGGCTGGTGGAGGAGATACAAAAGCTAATAAAAAATAATATTTTTGTCTCATTTCTAATTTTGGAGTCTGAACTACTCAAAATCACTTTGCCAATTTTTTACCAAAATAATGCAGAACAAAGCAAACTTATCAGATGACAAAATGCAGCTGAAACCATCTACGTTTTTATACAAAAGTCTGTCTGTCTGCTATTACCACAAACAATGCCGCAGATAAAAATATTCAGAGAATATTTATTCATGCAATACATCTTATGGCTCTCAAAAAAAAAATAAGAGAAGAGCTACAACTTTTTTATAAATAATTGAATAGTTGAGCTTCTGGCGATGGCAGAGCGATTACTTATTAGACACTTCGTCACGATAAAATCCAACAGATTTTATTAGTGATTACTTTAGCCCTATTTTTGTTGTTAGCAGTGAGCAGCGCGATGAGCAACGCTACTTAAAAAGAAGGAATGACTACACTACGGCTGTATGATAGCTGACGATTGAACATTTTTGTGTGTTTCGATTTCTAGATTATAAACTGTAGGCCATGCATTTTAAAACGTTACAATTATTTACTTGTGTGATCACAAATAGCACCCGCTGAAGCAAAGGAGCCACAGAACTTATATCCCTCCACTGCTGCTAGGGAAGAACTCGGCTCTGGGGATCGGAGCTGAACTGGGAGAGACATGAACTGTGGTGGCACCCAGTTCCCACCTGCTCCGAGCAGCACCTTGGCCTCGTGCCGGTACTTCAGCTCCACACAACAGAGTACTTAGGGGGAAGAACATAAAGAAATGCATATAGTGATACTTTTAAATGAAAGTAAAACCCCAAACCACAGGTCTACACCGAGTTCTGGTAGCACGCTGCTATAAACATTATCCTTTCAAGCTTCTTATTGTGTGTCAGTTTTATGTCCTGACACATTTCGTGTTTAAACTTGAAAGGTCCTAGATGGGATTTCAGACGTTTGATATTTCCTGCAGGGTAGAGCAGATTTTGGGGCACTGTGAAATAAAACAGGAGCTCATTGATGAGTGTTGCAATAGCAACGATGTGTGATTCCTGCGGCTTCCTGCAAAGTGCGAGGGCAGACACAGCAAGGCTCAGATCCAAGAACAGGACTTAGGTGCCTAAGGTGTGTCTGGAGCAGGAGTTAAACACCTGAGTCCCTCTCCTTCGAAGCCCTGCTTAATTGCCACCTCACCTTTGACGCGCAGGCATTTCTCAGATGTTTTGTGGTTTCCAACACGAGACTTCAGCTTACTGACATTGAGCATCCACCTGGCATGGGAGGCTTCTGAGCTCGGGTCCCTTCCGCAGAGACTCGGAGATTTTCTCTTAGAGAAACCTTGGGTACAAAAGGCAATAAATATATCATAACAAATAACAGAAACAACAATCCAAAGTTCTTCCACAGGGAGCACAGGGCTCTGCAGGCGATTTCTCACTGACACTGAAACTTAGGCACGCACATGCCTGCTCCCTACATGGGTCCCCTTGAGCCCTTTCTTCTGTGCTAACTAAAATGGGTGCAAGCAAATGACCTGAGATTGAAGGCAAATCCAGGTGAAAAAAAGTCAGTTTATTAGGGCAGATCAATACAGGCTAGAGCTATGCTTGACAGAAGAATTAATTTGACTTAGATTTTTAGCTCCTGGCCAAATATTTTAGCTGCTAAGGTTTTGGTTACATTAAGGGCAGCAAGGTTGCTGGTCCCTTCTTGGTGTGTTTCTAAAGAAAAGAGTGAGGTCTCCTTTCTTTTGTTGAAAAATATATTGGCTTGCAGGGCTGAGAAGCAGTGCCAGGGCACCTAAACCCCCTGGACAGCCAGGATTTGAGACAATTTCTGAGTCCAGCGTTTCACCATGACTGGGCTGACAGTCCCTTGTTCAGCACGATGGGGTTTTGCCTGTCCCTTTTGGAGGCGCCCAACTCTTCCCACCTAATGAAAGGCAACTTAAACGCCTCGCTCAGGGCTGCCAACTGTATTTTGATGGAGGCGTCGATGGAGGGCATCGGTGCACAAAGCAGGGTTGTTCAGAACGGCATAAATCCTTTGTCAAGCACCAGCTCATCCAACCCTCTTCTCTCCAAATAACTCAGCAGGCCTTCAGCTTCTCTGGTGATAGTGTTTTGGTGGGAAGTTACAGCAGAGGTAGGGCTTGACCCCTTTTTCCTCATTTTCCCCAGAAAGTGAGGTTCTGTTTCAAGGGGGAGGAAGAAGAGAAGGCTCTCATGTGAACCAGAAATGTAGGAGCAACCATCTGGTGCAAGAAGATTTCCATTGCATTTCTCGGCTAACATTTACAAACATCCACATGAACCAGAGCTACTAAAACCTGACACTTTAATATGTTTACAAAGCTTATGTATGTTATCAGCACATGTAATTCTCCCAACAGGATTTATTACAGGTTTCTTTAGCAACAACTTTTTTTATTCATAACAGCTCAACTGGTCAGAGAGAGGAAAACAGTCAGTTTCTTCAGAGGGCGCCTCCCACGCACACTTGCCCTGCATTATTGCATTGCTTATTCATGAAGATTACAAACACCAGCGTTGGCAAGTGTTTCATAACCTTGTTTCCTTTTCCTAGAATGTTCATAATTAATTTCACTTTTTTCTATGCCACTGAATAAGGAGTTGCTGGTTTTATTTTACTTTATGTTACACTGCTGAGTGAAGAATTATGCCTCCAAAATAGAACCAAGTGGGAGCAAAGGATATTTATTTAACATGGGAGTCAGAAGATGTTAAGTGCATGTATTTAGTAAATACACAGAGACAGATGAAGATTCCAGAAAGTTTTCGTATAACACAGAACTGAAAATAATCAACCAAGATGAGACCTCCTTGTGCTGGGCACGATGGCCACAGATGTCATAAAATCTAATAGACAAGATCTTGAAGGCAGGAAAGGTAAACAAGCTACACGACTTGGTATTTCGCAAAAAAACAGCTTCTGTTTTGCAGTCCAAAATGGAGTCACACATTCGTCTTTTGTGTTTATGTTTTATGAAGAGTTGAGCAATTAAGGAGTTTCAGAGTTGGGGGTGTATTAAAAGCAAAAGTAGAATTCTGGACGAGAGTAGAATTTATAATTTATGCTATGTCCTGGACAAGATTTTAAAGCTCAAGGCCCTGGCTTTAGGAATGAAACAACTTAGATGTGCTATTTAAACTACCCATTCAGGGGAAGATTCAGTGGGATAAGAATTTATCGGCAGGATTCAGTTGTGAGTGAATGTCAGCAAGAGGACATCCACATGGCTGCTTAGGTCATGTATTATTTCCTAGGAAAAAGAAGTTATTTTGAGGAACAACTAAATATAAAAATAAGTTCCCCCGGACAGATTACAGACAAAAATATTTCTCTTTCTCTGTTGGCATCATGTATTTCTACTAACAACCTATAAAATTAGCATGATTTGAGAATGCTTATTCTCTTCCATGACTGAGTACCATGTTTTTTCATCTGAGTAATTCACAGAGATACTAATCACACTTTAAACCCCCAGCCTCTTTCAAAAGTATGTCTTAGAACAGGTAAGATATTACATTACTAACTTTGAGTTCAGTATATTGCAGGAAATAATGTAACAAGTGGTGACATATTTTACGGTTGTGTGGTGTCTTAGAGATCAAAGCGGACTTGATCTTTCCATGGACATGAAAATTATGGAAGAGGTTTCAAATAGGCTTTCTTTTACAATTTTTCTGCGTACTGTGGCTGGATACTTTGATGAACACAAGTTTTCCCAAGCTTTATGGAGGTTAGAAGCACTGGGTGGGGAGCAACCAGAGTGGAGGGGTCTTATTCCTATTTGCCAGGATCTGGCTGGCACTAAAGGAAACTGTAAACTACCCTTTCAAGATGAGGACAGGCTGCTATTCACCTCTTTCTGAAATCACATCACTTCCCAGCTACCCAGTGAGAAGAGAAGTTCATTTCTTCCTCAGTATAAATCATGCCTGAGTCCAGATAAAAAAAGACTAATCAAAAGTGTGGTCTTTCCTTGCATTTCCATGCTTCGTTTATTATGTAAAAAAAAAGAGTATTCTAACCATAGCTACCACTCAAAGACTACTAAGCATTATGAAAGTCAATCCATAATCTTTTCTGCAGCCTTACATAGTTTGTTGCAAAATAAGTTACTCATCTATGGAACTTGCCGGTTGAGCCTTCTACCCTGGTTCCATGACTGACTGTGGTTACTGCTGTGTGCACCAAAAACGGTCTGTGTTTTTTAACTGGAAGTCTGCAGAGACCTCAGGCACATCTTGTCCAAAAGAGATCAGCCACAGAAATTGCAGTACTGCATATAAGAGAGCTTATTCAGAAGAAGAATCTTCCATCTCATACTCCCTGACTCCTACATAAGTCTCCTCTGGCTTATGTACTTCATCCCCTGGATCCCCCTAAGCCCACAGCTGTAGTCCTGGAGCTGGAAAAACTCCTTTACTCAGCCTATGCCCATAATCTTTTTGACCATCAGCACATATAACACTTGACAAAGGTGTTAGAAAACCACAAATCTAGCAAAAGTGCAGGGTGGTGTTTGACACAGTTTACAAAATATTGAAAAAATCAATAATTTTTATGGAAAATTTAATAAAATTTTATAAAATATAAAAACAATAATAACATTAAAAATAAATTATAAATAAAATTAATAGAAATGCTCATCTCTCCCTTCTCCCCTACACATTCATATCTGCATCTGTATGTACACATTCACATACATACATAAAATTTCACACAGGCACAGGCAAGAATTCAAGGTCTTGATTTGTTCTTAAATTATTTTCACTTTGAAATTGCCTTAAAATATAGCTAAAAAGGACATCAATAACCCCGGACAGAAGGAGTTTTGTTTCAAACCACACAAAGCCCTTTGGTTTGTCTGACAACTCCATCTCTTCTCCCACTTCTTATGGTCTGTTCGGTCATGGAAAACAAAATCATCCGTTTTATATAGCTAAATCAAACAGTAAACTAAAAAAACTATGCATGGAAAGCTTGGTAGGGGACCCTCTTCTCTTTCTGTTGAGCCTGTCCTGCCTAGAAAGTTGTACGGACCCTTGCCTTTTTGGTTGTGCACATATGACACGTATCACTAGGCTGGAAATTTTATTCAGCCAACGAGGAGGAAAATAATGTTCCTTAGGCTGGGCTCTGGGCAGGGGGAAATCGGTGGTGCTAGAGAAGAAGCATCTTTCCTTGCCTCCCTGACAATCCAGCAGTGCTACTGCCGATGTTCCCCGGGTGGGTGTCCGTGTCCGTGTCCGTGCGTATGGGTGTACGTGCGTGCGTCTGCTGAGGGAACAGCAAGAAGAGTTAATATTCCTCCTTTTTATCAGAGAACAGAAATGTCATGATCATAAGGCACATGCCCGACTAACATGAGGTTTTCAATTAGAGCCTCTGCATTGTTTTTAATGGGAGTTGGTTTAGGCAGAATAAACATCTCATAAAGGTTAAGGGATTGATTCTGCTTCTAGTTAGAAGTCGTGTCAAGAAGCAAATAAGTCACAGAGCTCTGCCAGCATAAAATTTGCATGTACTCAGAATCCAGCCTAAATGTTTATACAGGCTATTAAAAAAACACCATCGTTAGTGGGGGATTTTTGTTCTCACTCACCAAGAAAAGGAGCAGCAATGCAGTCTGGACTTCTTTTCCTGACGTGCTGGTAAAGGTCGTGAGGGTATTCCACTGTCTTTTGTAAGAGGACAGCTGCAATTGGCCACTTAAAAGTGTGAGAGGGATACTTTTACTGCTTTCCCCATGCTGTACTTACTCACCCGGCCCAGCACTGTGTACTCATGAGCCTTCTCCTACTTTGCCATCTGCTCAGTTACAGTTGTCAAGCTTCTCTCTTCCCTCTCTTCCTACAGGTATTGAATTTGGGCACTATTTCTCAGAGCAGTGAGCGAAGTAATTTGCAGAGTGAGAACATGCAGCAAACCAGACTAGATAAATGAGTGAGCACAGGGGTAGACCCAAAATGATGCATTTTCTGAAGTGGCAAGTGGTAGGGAACTCTAGATCTGCTCCATTAGCCTGCCTGATTTAATACAGGTGTGGTTCATGTCCTCCTCGCTATCCATAACATGCCTGGATCCAACCCAAGCCCACTGGAAACAAGAACTAGCAGGTGAATGTAGTGAACCAGAGCAGACACACCACAATTCACATCAGACAATGTTATGTAGGGTACATGATAGTGCACCCTTTGTCAAATCAATTTTTTAAATGATTTTTTTTTCTCATCATCTTATCAATTCCTGTTCTTCCTTAGTGTCAAGCCAGAGGAACACTCCCTTAGTGTTCTCTCTCCCTCCCTCCCCTACTTGTACCTATAAGCAAGTTTCCTCCTCAGCATACTTTTCCCTTTTGACGCCAAGCCACAAGTTATTGCAACTTAGGATTCTGAGCCCAGGGGTTTGAGGAGAAATGGTGAAACGCGAAGGGATGCCTTTGAGCTGTGGTGTGACGACTTGTTGATAGAAGGGGGGTTACTGGTGAGAGAAAAGAAGCAGTGAACAACTTCTTTGATTTACAAAGACGGATTATAAAAACAAGCTATGAATCTGCACGTATACAAAAAGATGTGAATCCTTGGAGCCTTTGTCAGACATGGACTGGTAGAAGTAAGGAAGAAGCTGGTAAAGTTTGCATGCTGTAATAGAGCCCTGAGGTCTATCAAACACAAGAATATGAGGGCTGGAGTTTAGAAAGTGGTGAACTGTTCTGAATGTGTCCATTGACATCAAACATGGCTATGGCTGTTTAGCCAAGCACAGATACCAAAATACTCAACCAGTTTGTCTACTGCTCTCCAGGCAGCAGTGCAGGACCCTTCAGGGACCAGCAGAAAAAGTTCACCGTTTGCAAAAATATGAGTCCCCTCCATAATTCTTAGCATTTCCCTACAACTTTGTCAGGGAGGGCCACAGTGGATGGCAGGGCAACTGGCCTCGATTTAGTACAGCTTAGAAAATCATCCTCCCCAGCTGCAGAGCGAAGCGGTGTCACAAAAGGGATGGGCAGTGGAGTTCATCAGCTGAACTGCAATGTGCAGCACTGTTTGCTGCACTCTATAAGCAATTCCCAGCTTTCGTAATGCCTGGTGGTCCTAATTTTCCCTATGCCGAGCCCTTTCTCTGACACATGTAATTCCTCAAAGCTCTGCGCATCTCTATTCTCTTTTGTGACAGCAGTTGAATAATGTCTACAAATGGAAATATCTACTTCTCCTCTTGGCTTGCTGTGGAGCCATAACCCCCTCCCCCAATATATTCAGTCTAAGTGGATTTACAGAACTAGTCTGACAGTTTCTGAAATAGAAAACCTCTGGTTAACAGCAGCGCCCAAGCACTGCTCTCTCTATCAGCAGGCCAGTGCTTGTGTCTCTTTAAGATGGACTGTCTCCGAGGATGTGGGGACAGAGGAGATACCACACCCCGTCCAGCCGTCGGGCTCTTGCTGAGACAGCTATCATGACTGCCAGTTCTTCTCGAAGGTTTTACAATGTGTACAGTTTCAAACAAACATCAGATGAAAGCAATTTTGAGTCTAAACCAAGCACGGCCAGGTTTGCATTGGTGATTTATTGGGAAAGTCATCAGGTCCTATTACCTATTTCTTGAGCCATCCATTTCTTCGGCTTCCAGCCATTTCTAGGGTCTGATTCTGTTCCTATTGAAGTTAATGGGAGGTTTTCTCACTGATTTCAATAGGAGGCCTTTAACTTTCCAACTTTCTGTCTATAGAGGCTTGAAGTGCTTCCAGGTTTCCATCATAGTCTGCGGTTCCCCTCTTTAAGTCAAGTGGACATTAACGGATTGCCTGGGCCCACACCTTTGGATTTAGGAAAGCTCTAGATCTGATTCAGCTCTCACTCACACACCAGCTTTCTACCTCAGTGGAGTCCCTCCTGATTTATACTGGCAGGAGAGCAAGGTCCAATGTTACTTATGCCTGGGTCATTGCCAGCAGAATGCGAAGAGAATTCAAGTCACTTGTTATCCCCTTCCCTGCACCTCTCAATCACTGCATATACGTACATATATGTATGTGGATCTATTAGAATCATCTGGACTCTTTTAAGTTATTCACCATCGAAACTGACTTCAAATTCAAGTTTTAAAGTTGAAATAACAAAGAAGGAAAAAAGAGCCAGAAGGGAGCCAGCTGCAAGGGTACTCAACAATTTTCATCAGTCTACGGGACACTCCTAATAACATATTTTACTACTTTGTAGTGAACTTTCTTTGCTTCTGCCATAAATATATTCCCTATGCTGTAAATGAATAGCTTGCAAGCTCAGTAAAGTTAATATAGAAGAATAAATCTTAACTACCTAATGTCAGGTCAGAAATATAAATCTTATCTAATATGCCAGGTCAGAAGGAAAGAATACTTTTAGCTGAAAATAGCAAATACTTTCCAGTGCAGAGTACGAACTTATTTTTCTCTTTAAAAAAATATGCTGCCCCTAATAAGATGAGTTGAACAGTCTCCTTTTAGAATCTCCAAAAGAAAAATAAACACATTGAGCAGAGTTAATTTATAAAATGCTCCAAAGTTTATCTTGGCAGAACAGTTTTAGGCAGTGAGATTTCTCTCCCTCTCTCACATGCATTCGTACCCATACACACTCACACACACACACGCGCGCGCGCACACACGCACATGTCTCAAAATTAGGACAGGCCCTTACAATAGCGAATACTACAGAAAAATTCCGTATCTGGATAACTGCACAGATCCTTATTCAGGCAAAGCTCTCATTTTCAAATCAATGGAAATTTTTCCAAAGCAAGACAACAATCCTCCAAGCCTTGTGTAAGTACAGACCTGCTGTGTCACAGTGGGAGACAGCGAGCTACACAAATGCCTCCTGTCTCAGGTCCCGCTCCCACATGCTGGCACTTCTGCCAGCTGTAAAACAGAGATGCAGTTGCCGTCCCCTCCTCTGGCCCACGTGGGGCCCCACTTGTTGGGCACAGCTGGCTGTCCTGGTGGGTGATCTGTCAGCCAGCTGCTGCTGGCACTCGGGTCCCTCCCGGGAGCCACAGGCTCCCACTGCTGCCCACCCTCGCGTTCCTGCTCCACACCTCTTTCACATACGTCTTGCACATCTGAGCCTGGCAACTTCAGAGGCTGTGGAGGTGAAGCCCACCAAGGGCTTTCTTTCAGCCTCACAGGCTTAACTTTATTTTTTGTTAAAAGTCCGTATGCCGGCGATCAGCCTGCCCCAGGGAGCCACAACAACAGGGCAATACGGGAGGCTCCAGATCTAACAGCCAAGAGATGGCCCAAGTGCAGGGCACAATGCAACCACCAGCAAACAGCACCATGCCCTACACTGACACCCCCAAACAGCCGGGAGCTCCTCCACCTCCTGCAGCAGCCCCTGGCCTTCCAGGCAGTTTATTTACTCCAGGGTCTGCAAAGCAAACACTCACTTCCTTCAAGACTGGCAAGAATAGAGGCAGTTTTACATGGCTGAAGCACAACGCGAGGCTGGTGCTCACACAGTTCTCTGGACCATCCTTGCTCGGTGCCACCAAGTTACAGAACGCAGACCCTGACATACTAAAACACCGCAGAAGAATGCAACAAGGAGCGGGTTCCTTTCCACTTCTCTTCTCTTTCCTTTTTGGCTGCTGGGAAGTTGCCAGTAATTTCCAGCATTCGGTCTGACAACTGTTCTACTGTAAATATTTAGAAGAATCCATTAGAGATTAAACAAAGTGTAAGTAACTGCTCCTAAGTGATAGCTCTTATTAGTGTTTGCAGCAATAGACGCTTTACAAAAGCGTATGAAAGTCCTACCTCTAGGCTGCTTGTAGGAAAGGGCAAGATAGAAGGCAGCAGCCAGAACACTGTAATTTGAGCATCAGTGTGTTATCATTATAAATAATCAGTGCCGAGACAGCATTCTGTAATGTGTGCACCATGCTTGCAAATCTTCTAGACAGCAACGGGTAGAGTGCGCTATCCTGACCAATGTATTTTAAATGATCTGTATCAGGCTGAAAAAGTACTGAGAGCCCCAATTTGGACTTGTTTGCCTTTCTCTGGTCTGCCCCAAAAATATATATATGTATAAAAAAAATATCCAAAACCGCCAGGCCCCTCCTACCCTAAAATGTTTCAAGAATCGACAGGTTTACAGCAAACTGATATGAATGAAGATGTACAAGTGCATCTACAGTCTAGCCAATTTAGTTGCTGAAAAAATACCTGGTATTCTAGGAACACAGCGAACAGCAAGTTCTGTGCATACCATAGCAGAATTTTCTCCCCCAACAAAGGTTGGTGATACTGATTTTTTTTCCCATTTAAATTACATTATACATTATCAGTTTATGGTGAGTAGAGTGTGCTAGTTCCAATACAGAAGTAAAAAATAAATCACGAGACTTGGCTCCAGTGTCCACCTTGCACTGGTTAGGTCCTGTGAGCAAAAAGGCTTGGGTCTTACCCAGGCCACTCATGATGCTTTCCAAGGGTGGTACGTCTGATACTCAGAAATAACATATGTAAGGCATCACTTCTGATTTTTTAAGCTGGCAGCCCCCTTCTACTTTCCTGTCCCCTACCTTAAAAAAAAAGTCTAGATAGCCTCTAGGAGTTGTCTGTGTTGTTCATCCTTTCATTTTCGTTCCATATCCACATCTGACTTTTTCAAACTTAGAGTCACCATTTTCTCTATGCAAGTTTGGATCTTTACTGAAGAAATAAATAAAAGCAAGCTGAGCAACTGGGAGAGTTGGGTGTGAGCTGCTAAGCAGGAACATGCCGACTTGTTGGGTACTCCCATCACTGGTTGTTGTGGTTTACAGAGTTGCTGGATTCAGTGTCACAGCAGGGAAGGATGAAACCTGTTAAGGAAAAGTTTGGCACTGCAGATTTCGCAGAGAAAGAAAAGGGGAACATACAATGCTTGTGATCACCTGAATCAGGCCTCGGCAAATTAAACAGAAAGGGTGGAGGCAAAGGAAGTTATTAACAGCCTCCTCACTGGTTCAGATGTTGGGCTGGTGTCAAGAGTGAAGAGGACAGTAACGTCTGCCCCAGCTTCCCCTCTGCATGGTCAATGAGTACCCAGCACAAATGAAGTAAACATGCTGTTATCACCGGTTCCCGAGCATGAGATGGACTGGAAGCATAGGCAGTGATGTGCCTGATTCCAGTGGGTGCAGTGCATTTTTCGAGGTGCTGCTGTGGCAGGGCCATCTCTGACATTTCACTGAAGTTAGTAACTGTCTGCCAGAAAATGACTGCTACAGCCTGGGTCTGGCCTTGCACCACACATCGCTCGTGTCCAAAAGCAGGAGGCAGAAAGCCATGAAGTCTTCTTTAGGTGTTGGTCTTCCTGAACTTGTTCATAAGCTTCCAGGTGCCGACACTCTTCCACCTCTAGAGTCAGTAACCAACAGAAGAAGAGGTGAGGGAGCAGTCCTGAGCTTGACAGTTCAAGGGTGATGAATGTCAGGTAGGATGTAAGGTGATTTATCTTCTGTAACTCCATGTGTGCATATATAGGAGCTTTAGGAAGTCAGATAGAAGAGATGCTCATGCTCCAGAAAAGCTACAAAGGGGCAGACTAGATGGTCTCTTCAAGGAAGAGGAACACTAGGAAGGAGTGTTTCCAAGCTAGTGGTCTTGGATAGCTGAGAGCAACTGAAGTTGCTCAGCACAAAACTCCCCTAACTGACTGTATTCACATTAAAATAATAACAAGAAGAAGCAGCATCAAGAATGCACCTTTCAAAACCTGTACAAATATCAGTTAATTTTTCATATTAATCCTCTTGACAGGTTTGCAAGTGGGCATTGTCATAATTTTTCAAAAGGTGAAAGGGAGGGGGACAAGTTATCTCCTAAGACCAGCCAACAGCACTGATCTCATTTTAAGACACACAGATCACTTGCAAGTCTTGCTGAATTCCAGCTGGTCAGACCTCTTATGTACCTCAAGGAACAAATCTCCCACTGGATAATTTGGCAGGGCTCTGTTGTTTTTCACAGGACAATGACATATGACCCAAATAAATAATTTGACCATCTCCCTTGACTGCAGGCACTGAGAGCATAAACACGAACAACTGAGCTAGCCATTGGACATTACGTGGCAATTCCCAGGCCATCTCATCCTTAGGCAGAGGTTTAAGATAGTTGAGAAGGACTGAGCCCTAGAGCTGTCTCTTAGCCTCCAATGACTACAAAGTCCTGTATCCCCAAGCTCAGAGGATCTCCCCCTCTCTGCCCATAGAAGAGTTAAACCCAACAAGACCCATGTTGATGCTTGAGAAGCCTGGACATCCGGGTCGATCATGGATATCCAAATCCTCAGTGCCTACAACCAGGGGAGATTAATCCCAGTGTGGGTGCCTAGCTGCAAGCACCTTGATTTTTAAAATTAGATAAAAATCTTTCAGAGGTGCTAAGATGTAGTTGAAAGGGAACTGAACCTCCAGAGCCCTTAATTCCTACTCTGGAGTCATGCTTGGATGTTCAAGGGCAACAGGGATTTTAATTATACATCATTTCAGAGGGATTGCTGGTATAAAATTTCCCCTCAAGGTTGTGATACTGTGGGCCATTCCCATTTATCTTACAATGTAATGATCATGATGAAACCAAATTTTTCTCAAAATTTGCTATTCCATTACCATATGGTTGGTTACCGCAATTTGAATGTGAAACTGCTGATTGAAAATAGAAGAACTTTCCAGCCACTTATCTCAGATGTGAATGAATACCCTGGGGTCAGTGGGATGGAGAATCCAGTCCTACATTTCCAGAGCAGGAGTCACAGTGCAATGGGGATTGAAAGAAAAGCTTAAAAAGAGAGGCTATAATAATAAAGGTAATCTTTCTTCTTTTGCTCACAGCCATGCTGGCTGAGGGAATATGCTAGCTAAGTGTCTCCAAGTTCAGTACAAGACAGCACCTTAAACACTCCTCCCAGATGCTAGTTTGAAAAAACAAAGTGGAATGCATGCTGTAGTTCAGAAAAGACAGGAACAGTAAATAATGTGGCTTGTTGTTCCTTCTGCTTTTTGAAAGAGGAGAAGCATTCCATCATTTCACTCCATTTTTACATGAAACAACATTCCATATTTACATCCTCTTTAAAATACTAATTTATTAGTGCTTTTTAAATTTCCTCTAATATAAAGAATAAACAAACTGAGGAAGAGACCATATTTCTGAAGAATTTAAGATACATGTTTAGGTTGTAAAAAATCAAAAGTACTGTTCATTTTCTTTTGGTTTGCAAATAATTTCATATGAATGTTAAACTGTATTAGACAAGGGGCTAAGACACAGCAAGAGAACACGATGTGAAATCAGAAGGATACTTTCTTGAGAGTCTCCCCTTCTCTATCCTGCACAAATATATTGTGGTAAAATCAACAAGTCTCCTACCATCTGTTTGCTTACACTGGTGCCTCATCCAGCAGATATGCTACATTGAAACCTTATGAGACATAAAAATCCAATTTTGTTCATAAGGCAACAATGTGGAGTTTGTTTTAAGGAACCTGAAGTTTATTTTATTTCTGAAAACTCCTGTGAAGCAAGTAGTTCTCAAATCACAATGAAAATAGTGGATTATCACCCTATATTAAACATATAGCATTTTTATTTGTTTTTATCCACAATTATTTCATTCTCTTTTTTAATGTCATCAGAATCAGATTGATGAGCATAATTCAATTCACTGCAAGTAAGAAAATGATGATGTTGCTGATGCTATCTTAAGGCAAAATGCTAACAAACAGTGGGCGCGCCAGCACGTGCAGCCCCTAGCCAGGGGTACAGTGGCGAGGGATGTCTGAAGGTGCCTAGCAAAAACTGTAGGACCCACTCAATGGTTCCTTTCTCAGGCACAATAATTCATGGTTAAACTACAGCATGCTCTTAGAAAGATGTCTGACCTCTTATGTGCAGCATACACGTGACTGAGATTATACTGCCTCCCTGAGACTGTTGCAATGATTTAACCACCGGGGCTTTCTGAAATTTGCCTTGGATAATGCAGCTGAGACTGGCTGATGTTGGTTTCCAAACATTGATCCATTGTACCTTAATTCCAGTAGCAGACAGCTTTATAGCATCAGATATTACAGACTAATTTGTATTTTCCACCTAGAGAAAGAGATGCTGTTGTAGTGTGTGCCTCAGGCAGGGCTGCTTTTGGAGAAAACACTCCACAAAGCTAGATGCAGTTTTTACTATGCTTTTTTATCTCTAAGAAGAGGCATGACTGTGGCTTTAATGTATCTGATCTCAGCCCTGTTCTAAGCCAGTGTAACTCTTTTGGTGTTAAACCTTCATGGAGTTGTTTTTTGCTTATAAAGTCGCAACAGAAGAATTGGAGCAGGGTCTACTACCACAGTGCTGTTCCTATGCTGTGACCAAGCAACTGTGCTCCTGGTGGAAGGGGAGACCGTGAAGACATCCCAGAAACCTCCTTATGAGGGAAACCTCATGGCCGTGCCCCATCTGCCACCAGCAGCTCTCAGGCATTACATAGCGTCAAACCACTTCCAAGATTAGAGATGGTCAGAGGAAGAAACCAGCAGTGAGGTGATGCACCGACCCTTCTGAATCCCTTTGCTTCAGCATGGGCATTGGGATGGCTACGCCTCCTCCTTGCAAAGCGGAATAAGGCCGATAGCGATCATGCTGGGTTTGCTGGTAGGAGCCACAATTTCAGCCCCAGAGGTTCCCCAAATGTCTCAGTTCAGACTGGTTATAGCAGCTATCAAGGAGGCAGGGCATTCCCTTTCTTCTCCAAACATGTGTTGTTGAAGAGCTGCTGGAGTCACCTAAGAGAAAGGTAATATGAGCTCTATAGCATCAACTTACATCATGGAGCTGCATCTTACTTGATTACTACAAAGTGCCTTGAGGACCACAGGGCGAAAGGTCCTGCAGAACCACACGTATATTTGGAGCCTCACTGTTATTGCTGCCGTTGCTATTTGATTACATATGATGGTCTTGGGGTTTGTTAAGGATGGTTGAAATCACAATGCTGTTTGCAGTAATTGTTTTTACTCTCTTTTTCACATGTCCATGAAAAACTTTGTAATCATTTGGCCTCCTTTTCACTTGGCTTCCCTTTGAACACCTCTTTCTAATTTTCTCCGAGAACACCTTTGTTGCACTGGCTTTTTTCCATATGGAGTGTTACATACGATGTTGGTATGGAAAGTATTACATAGTAAACAGCAGATTTAAGCTGAAAAAGACATTTTCGAGATTAACGAACGGGCTTTGAATCTCTCCTTTTATAGGACACCAGTTTGATTCTTCCTGAAATCAAGGCAATATTTTCCTTCCTATCAGGATACAGTTTAGTAGCCCCTTATAAAATTATTTAATAATCTCAGAGTTGAAAATCTTTACATTAAAAAGGCAGTTAAATTATCATCTGTGTTGGTCTCCTGCTGAGACACAAAGAAACAGGGCTGCTAACTCCAAGCACTGTAGGAATCTTACATCCAGATATAATGGCAGTGATTTAAAATGCATGAACATTAATTTTAAAAAGTTAATAAATTAAAGAAGCACATTTGAATTCACTTAGCTGTGCTTTTCTCTGCAGAATTAAGGAAGAGAATTTATTTTTTTAATCTCTTACAAAAGACGAAAAGAGTAATGGTTTTGCTCTTTGGAACACCATGAAAACTTAGTCATTACTTTGAAAATATTTGATATTTTATTTTCTATACTACAAAATTACCTGAAAGTATTGAAAAGATAAAAAATAAAAAATAGTTTGAACTTTGAATTAGTTAATGGCTGAGAAGTTCAAGGCATTATTTTCAAAGTGAGTATGTTAAGAGTTAGGCTTTTGCCTACTTCAGGAAGATGTGTCTGCTCCAAGCACAAGAGCTTCTATTCAAGAATGTGTCCTTAATTTTAATCAGGTATTTAAGTCTAATTGAAGTCAAGGGGTCTGTAACACATATGTGAAGGTAACCATATGCTGATGTGTTTTTTCGAATGGGGAGGAATTTAAGCATGGGCTTACATGGTAACTGTTCAGGGTTTTTTTTTTCCAGTTGGGTCTGGGTATGCAGAAAGTAGCATAAAAGGGATCAACAAACATTAAAGCTTGTTAACTTGGTGCTCAGTATAGAGGAGAAAAAGGGCCTTTTATTTCCCTGAAATTTCTGACCTTTTTTGTTATTTTTCTTCTCCCTGTTGCTCTTTGCTCACCAACCACAGCTCTCGTTTGCTGTGGACAATTCCCAAAGGGAACATTCCTCGCTGGAGTAACTTACCCGGCTCTTTTCCTTAATTTACAGTGAGTACAGCACCCCTTGCAGAATGCATAGCAGACCCGTTGGCTGCAAGCCAGTGCTAATAGCATGTTTTCCAATAATCTAATCTCTTCAGAGACAGAGCAGAAATCAGAAAGTTAAAAGAAACTGGCTTCTCAACTCGTCTCAATCTGCCTTTGAAATCTGCACGTGGAAAGGCTGTGCGAGTGACTACAGCAAATTGTTACCACACTTGCACCCGTGACTCGGTAGTTGTCTTCGTAACAATCTGATGTATATGAGAGAATCCCATATAAAGCAAGGTTTAATGTGGTGCCAGGAACAGAACTGCATATGAAGACTTACACGTGCAAAGAAGCCAGGAATTCCAGCTGAAGCTGAGGACATATTGTAAACATCTATGAATTAAACACCTCAGTGCTCCTAAGAGATAGGCATCATTTTTCCTTTGCAGATGAAGAAATTGAAGCCCGAAGGTGACAGGGCCAAAACTTTCAAGTTTGGCTCTAGAAGTGAAGCAGCAGTCCTTTGATTGGACTCCTAAATAGCTGCATTTTCAGTCCTCTGACGATCTGCATCCTCCACAGGCACTCTGCAATTCAGGTTAGGTATACGTAGGAATAAAGCGAGAGGTTAGCTGTCTCACTGGAGGCCCTGGATTTGAAAATGCGGATGCTAATGCTTTTAACTTGTCAGTGCCAGAAGGGAACCATAAGCAGGGAACTTCACCGAGAACCCCAGCTTTCTCCAAAAGCACATAACTCAGTGGTGCTGTTAGAGGGGGGTTCAAATATAGGAAAAGACAAAGTAACTAGATGTTGAAAGTTCACCTATTGCTTTTATTTGCTTCCGTGCTGTTTGTTTCTTTTCTATCTGTGTTGGGCTCTGCATATGTTTGCTTTGGGGGTGGGGAACCCTACCACCACAATCATTTTTCTTCATTTCTAACATTATGCAGACCTCTGGTGGTCTACAGATTGGGTTGATAACTGGGCCCATCACTCCACCTCAGGACAGAATCCCTATACATAGGATTTTGCTTGCTGTCCCCAGGGGCATGTACTTGTGGGGAATTGCTACCTCTCCGGGAAAGGAAATTACTTGACTTGCTTCATGCAACTCTGTGAGGTCGAGCAGTCAGTTAAGAAGGATGTTTGCATACTAGGGCACAGTTCAACCTTTCCTTTCACTTATTCCATTTTGGCATCTGCTTGTGTCATTTTTTTGTCACAATTTTTGCTGCAGCAGCCCAGCATTTGGAGTGGTGTTGTTGCGGTCATCTCATATCCGAGCCCTGTCTCATGGCAGCCCAACCAAGTGGTGCCGCAAGCCACTAGCCACCAGTCGAGCTGCCAAATATTCATCGTATTGGATGCTTTAAAAACAACTGCTGTGATTTCATGTTTTTCTAATATCTAGGGGATGTTTGGTTTTCACTGAAGCCTAACTAATTGTTGGTATAACTTATATTAGACAGTTCTATTTGCACTAACGGGTTCTATTTCTATCACTTATTCTGCATCAGCTTAACTTAATTATTTTACAGCACAACAAAACAGAACTGAGAGTCCTCTCTTCCTCATTGCTGTAGTTATTAGAAAAATGTTCTTCAACAGAGCACTGTTGCGAAGTGCCAAGGATATTTTGCAAGCTGGCTAAGGCATCCAACACCTGAAAAAGCAGCTCTCTCAGGTCACAGAACAGCAAATGGGTCATTTTGTTCTGCAGCAGGTTGGGTAGGAAAAGGTGTCTCACAAATTTGTGCTTGGACATGCAGCATAAGATTAAACATGTGCCCTGAGGATGCTGCTGTGCTCCAGCCTGAATTATGTGACTCCTGCCATTGCTATTGGTGAAATACTTTAGCAAAAGTTTATTTTTAAGACCACTTGTTCAGTTGTGCATAAAAAGTGTCAGATATTGCTTTGGATGTGCATCAGTAATATTAAACAACATATCAGACAAATAAAAAGCAGTCATCCCTAAAAGTTATAATTTCTAGATTAACCATTAATCTTTCCAAATATTTTTGTCTTCAGTTTAGGTTAAACTGGTTTTAAAGACACAGAAGGGGGTTTTTTCATATTTTTTTGCTGTTGTAGAAAAACATTAAAGCGGCTTCAAACCCTTTGACTTAAGAGTTCTTGATATAAAATGTTTAATAGCACTCATAACACTAACCCTAATTTTCCTAGATACTTCATTCTTGGTTTTATATATAATTACGTAACTTTGTTTGCTTGTTTTTCTTTACCTAGTACTGTCAATAGGTGGCCTCAGTTTATTCCTTTTTTTACTTTAGAATTTCCTTTTAAAATGACAAACTGTATCTTACCATTCCTTATCACCTTTATGTTGTTACTATTATTATTTCAAATCAAAGCCGCTCAGAGAATCATTGACAGAACAAAATTCCATTAGAACACATCATTCTTTAAAAAGAGAAATATTTTGTAAAAAAGCTTTGACATAATTTTGTCAAAATTTTTTTTAAAATGACTGAAACCAAGTATTCCCAACAAAGTGAAACCCATCATCTTTTAATCTTCTGTGCAATATTTCATAAATTTTTTGCATTTTATGGCAATTTTGCATGAATCCTGCGTTTGGAAATCCTTGTGAAATAGCATTCCCATCATCCCCTCTAGGTGTGATCCTTAGGGCAGACATCGGAGCAGAGCCAAACATTCATAGAGACCTTTAAGCAATTAAACTGATTTCCTGGTTGCTGCACATCCTCTCCAGGGCATCCTCAAGAGGCTGGAGCAGCCTGGCAGCTTTCAGCCTCAGGTTGCAAGGGAGGTGGTGGCCATGGGGCTCCCCTTAGTGGGAAATGCGCAGGTGAAGGTGGGCACGGGTGACCTGGCTTCATCCTGTGTTGACCCAGCAGCCATGGGGGCGCGTCTTCCTATGCTGGAGGTGGCAGCAAGGGGACAACAGGGCATTTTGGCCTCTGCCCATCTACCCAAGAGGCTTGCTGCAGGGCAAACTAGCTTCAGAGGGAAAGCTGTGGTTGACCGGCTAACTGACTGCTGGGGTCATAATGGCGCCGCCTGCCATTTAGAATCATAGAACCATAGAATCATAGAATCACTTGGGTTGGAAGAGACCTTCAAGATCATCGAGTCTAACCATAACCTACACTACCAAAATCACCACTGTCCCTTAACACCACGTCCACCCGTCTTTTAAATACCTCCAGGGATGGCGATTCCACCACTTCCCTGGGCAGCCTGTTCCAATGCCTGATAACCCTTTCGGTAAAGAAGTTTTTCCTAATATCCAACCTAAACCTCCCCTGGCACAACTTGAGGCCATTTCCTCTTGTTCTGTCGCTTGTCACCTGGGAGAAGAGACTGACCCCCTTTACCTGCGTGGCTGCCTGGAGCTCAGCCAGTCTCAGCAACAACTGGCTACAACAGTCACTCACGACCCCACACAGTCAGTCTGCAGTTTCTATTTTCAAATACAGCCTGTGCATGAGCTTTCAATTAATTTAACTATCTGGAAAGTTTGATGTGTCAGTGTTAAACTGTTAATTAGTTTGGGGATAAAGAACATACTTTTAAAGACGTTACATTAAAAAACCACCCAAAACACACCAACAACAAGCAGCAAGCAGTTTAGTTCATTTTAATTCATTTTCTCTTGCAATCAACTGAGCTGAGCTGACTGGTGTGCAAATCCTGAGAGAAATGCTGGTATGCCACTGCATAAAAAATGAACTGCATCCCTGTTTAAGCACAAAATAGACGATAGCCTTGATTTCATCACCAGCACCCCAATAATTCAGCACAAATACTTCCTAGCATGGCTTTAGCTCGACTGTAAACTGCCTGCTGTGTATCACCACAGTGATGTTAGATGTATTACGGTTTTGGGGAAGTGAATGATGCTTGGTGTGAGAGCTAAATTTCTTTCATGTGGGCCAGTGTGTGAGGCAGCGAAGCCAGTTGGGAGAGGAAGGCTCAGACTTCAAAGGGAGGGCAGCACGCAGAAGGGGTGATGAAACAAGCCCTAACTACGTGCCATTCATAGTTACTTCACAAGAAGAGCCAGGCACGCGGAGCTGCTGAACAGAGTCAGTTTCTCAGGAATCAGATGCCTACTTAAATCTCGCCCGTCCTATTACTTAAGCTCAAACAAAACAGGCTATCCAATCACACGGCCCTCTAAAAATCAGATAACTGTACTCCGAACCGTGGGCTACCTTGACGTTGATTACCAAATTAGTGAAACCCTCATTCCCACCTTTTTGCAGCAGTTTTGCCGTTGATTTTGGTGGGCCAGGATTTCTGTCAGGGAGTCCGGGCTGACTGGTGATGAAGTCTCTTGTCTGTTTTCCATCAGAGCTGAATTCGATTTCATATCATACTGTTCATGCTTTGCGCTCAAAAACCTTTGACTTCTTTTTTTCAGACTGTCATGTGTGTCCCAGTCGCACGAGGGAAAGGTGAAAATAGTTGGGTCGTCATTTGCTGAGTGTTGATAGCATATGCATCGCTACACAGCACTACAGCAGAGAAGCCGTTGCTACAGCTAGTATTTTAATCATTCATTTAAACTTGGAATTTTGGACCATATTTTGTGTCACTGACAGATGGATGGGCCAGTCAGCCTGGAGAATTCACCCTTCTTTTTCCTTTACAAAAAATTCAGATCGGAGTTCCCCCTTGTTTCAAATTGTAGAAAATAATTTTTAGTAACGTTCCAGCACTGTGATACCCTGGGTATCTATACTCCGGGTTCAAATCTTGATGTGAGACTTGAATTTAAAGAGACAGGTTCTGCTTCAGTGTTTGCAGGCATCAGTCCAGAACAGTCCCGCTGCAAACAACATACTTCTGGGCTTTTACTTAGCTTCGGTATGGTATGAATTTAATCATTACACAGAAAAAATTATTTCATTCAGTACAAACTTTTGATCAGTTCCACTTAGGAAAATATACAAAATTGACAGGATATTAAGTAATTGACCAAAGGCACATCTGAGCAATGCCAAGGCAGTGGGCTGGCTTGCTGTCTGGCTTATTAATTTTTTAACGCTGTAAACATGGTAGTAGAAAATCATAGCTTCGACATGGGATTACAGGCTTTTGCTGTCTAAACCCTTCTCCCTAGTCCCCAGCATGGAAAGTAAAATCTGTTACATCCTGCTGTTCTTTCTGTGGTTTCTGAAACAAAACTTTGAGAGAAAAACTCTGGTCTCAAAAGACCCTGTGGGAAACAAGAAACTTGCAAATGCTACTGTAGTTGTGTAATGTTGACAGTATGAGCTGAGTGATCCTTATACAGCTTGGAAGTACACGAGCATCTGTGTAATATGCAACAATAAAAGTCTCCAGTATGTTAAAGGAACNGGGGGGGGGCGACACACGCTCTGCTGCCACCAGAACAACCTGAGCACTAATGAGCTTTGTTAGAAATACATAAACGATAGATGGAATGCTAACATCAAGCAGAAAATCACGCAGAAATATTGCATATTTCAAAGAACGAGCATGAGCAATATAAAGCTGTGATTTTTTACTTGATAGAAGTACGTGCCTCTCGTAGGGAAGAGATTGGGGAGTCATGGGAGTCACGGTGACATTGACAGCTTTGTTTTTAGAGTTCTGTGTGCATATGAACAATGTAAAATCAACTGAGGAGCTTCATGATGGCATCTGGCAGGATTAGAGTATTAAAATACTGTCTAAATATATGTGCATTAAATATAATCTCTTTCCAAAACTCATGCCTCCTTTTTTCGTCTCAGCACAGACGCTTTATTTGCAAGTAGCTGAGTCTGACAAATGTAGTGACACGTTGGTTATAGAACCATTAGGTTGCTGCTCTTTATAGATCCCATACTTCCCCTTCTGTAACAGGTCTTCTTATCTAGACAATAAGGAGGACAACTACAATAATGTAGTAATTCTGTTGTCCATTTTTAGAGAAGATTTATAATGTATAGCCTTGAAGGCAGGGTATTTGGAAAAAACTATAGCTGACTCTAAAAGTAAGATCTGTAGTTGCTTATAGGATCTAGACCTCAATGTGAGAGGGTATTGCATGACCTGGTCCTACATTTACCATCACTACCAGGGTGCTTAAGGCAACTTGCCTCGGGAATCCTCTTTGGTTCCTATACCGGTTAAACTTCCTGGATCCCTGAATTTTGGTGGTGCTCCATAGTACGTGGGAAAAAAAAGTCGATTTCCCTGCTCTCTCCATGAAAACAATTTTTCAGTTTATTTACAAAACTCTCTGGAATGAGAAGGAGCCATTTGTGGTTGCTGTGGCTGATTTCTGTTGTGCTGAAGATGCTAGGAGACTGCGTAAAACTCTGCACCCCTGGTGAGATTTTTTAGCCTGTTGATGGTCTTTCTAACTAAATTCAGGGGAAATTGGTCCTGGCAGCCAGTATACTTAATTTTCAGGATTGCTTTGCCAGACATGTGTCTAATAATGATGAGGCATTCCCCGGTGAGATCTTGGCCATTTGTGCTGTGGGCCTCCTTGCTTGTAGACACCACTACGGAATGGTTACGGATACTCCCTCAGACTGTGGGACAGTCCCATAGTCATGTTTCCGTTGCTCTTTAGAACTGTTGACATTTAGTGAACAAAATAGGTTGGTTTCTTTTCCCTCTGATGGGAAGTGCCTCTTGAGGAGGAAAATATTCTGTCAAGCCAGGCAGATGTTTGAGGAAATTTTTTTTTCAGTCCTTATGGGATCTTTTCCTTTCAAAACACAGGAGGACACTTGAGGATCTTCTTTGTTATGTGTTTTGTACCACAGAAGGCAGCACTGCTTTGCAGTAAAACTGAAGTCAGGCAAATCTCTGGAGGAGTTACAATCCTCTTAAAAAGAAATTGTAAAGTACTTGTGAAGCACAAATCACAAAGAGAAACAGAAGAGGATAAGCCTTTTACAGCTGACTTTTAGACTCATTTTCCCTCTTAGTTCCTTTTGTGTCTGCCTCATCTTTCAAGGACGCCTCAGAGTCCTGTGGATCCAGGGGAAGCTGGATGGAGAGTCCCCATTCCTCAGCTATCACCACTGGTTTGGTTGCATCCTAGGAAACTTACAGTCAATCCCATATAGCAATTGCTGTGTGTGAGTTTATCTTCCCCACAGGCCCCATCACAACACGTCGAGTCCTTTGCCTCCCGGTGGGTGATTTAAGGCCACACGATCAAGTGGAGCTTAGCCTGTAAGATCGAGCTCAGGTTTCATCTTGGCCCAGGCTGGCAATTTATTTAGGAGTGATAACACAAACTTACCAAACCCATGTGTACGTGCTCTGCCAGTGCTGTCCCACCACTCCTGGGTTTTCCCCTTGCTCCACACTGCATGTTTTTGCCCCACCATTGTCTGTTCTGCTTCTAATGCATTTCCACGCAGAGAAACGCTGTCCAAGAAAGAGTCTGAGGAAATACGCTGTGGTTTGCAAACCGAATTCCTTAACGACTTTCTCATTAGAAGAGCTCACTGCCAAATGCTGTTTGCGTTTGCCTAAAGGACGGTCCGCATGATTAAGAGTAGCTCTGCTTTACATGAAGTATTGTTTTCAGGCCATTGCCACAGGCAGCTGCTTCGCACCAGGCGAGAGAGAGAGAGAGAAATGAACACCAGTGAATGCATGGAGTGATCAAGCTGCACGAGAACCCATGGGATATCCTGTCCCAAATCCCCCTCACCGCAAGGGCTAGTGCCGGGCGGGTGCCTGGCGGTGGGTAAAGCCAAGGCAGGACCTGGGTCTCTTGGCGAGGAGCAGCCCAACTGGGGAGGCTGAATTCCAGAGCAGCTCTGCTGTGAAAATATTTCCTGTGAGAACGCTCAAGCCCAAGAAATCTGGAGTAGCAGCAGCTCTCTAGCAGGGATAGATTTCATTTGTCTAGCACATCCATTTCAAGACCGAGCCTCTGGATGGACATCTTGTTGTTGAAGATCGGTGATGAGACAGTGCGCCTCAGCTGCAGCAAACGGGCAAAGAATCTTCTATACCAAGGTTTTTCCCGGGCTGTCAGAACATACACCCACCTGGATTCCTCGCGCATTTTCTTATTTTCTTTTTTTGATACCATAAATTTTAGTCTATATATGAAGTAAAACTTAGAGAAAAATTTCATTGCAAAGATTTCAGAAATTATTTGACACATACTGTCAAAGTCTCCTATCGTCTCGTCATTGAAAGTTCAGATTCAAATTCAGCTCCTTATCCCTAACTTTCTATTTTTAACAGAGAGACCACAACTCATTGTTTCCAGAGCAGGGCTTTGGAAAATATTCTAAGAAAGGAAAATCCCCACTGATTTCATTTGCTAATGAGGCTTAAAACTAATATCTGGACAAACAGCTTGCACAAAAAAAGGCTTCCAAGCCAAAAAGGGCTTAAAGCCAGGCAGGGGAAGAGAACCGTTCAAGATTAACTTAGTGTCTTCTCTGATCTCCGGTATTTAGGTTTCATAAAAAGGAAAATGGAGGGATGGATTCCGGACCTAGAGCCAGTCCTGAACCTTCCCATGTACCATGAACCCTCTGCACCTGATGGGTCAGCAGGCCTGGCTGGCACTTGTGTGAGAGATGGGGAAGAACTTGCCTCTTGGTCTCTGTGCTCCCACCCCTCGCTTTGCCCATCGCTATGCAGTATTTTCCATCCTTGAG
Organism: Chionis minor; assembly: GCA_013398295.1. Lineage (NCBI taxonomy): Eukaryota > Metazoa > Chordata > Aves > Charadriiformes > Chionidae > Chionis > Chionis minor. Next base: position 27,363 of record VZSF01009513.1, on the reverse strand, counting down.
AGCCTAGGATTTCCTGTGTTGGAAGAGTGTTGGAATACAAGACTGCTTGATGGCTGGCAGGGTCATCTCTAATGGCAGACATTGCTCCTAACAGCTCATCCATGGAATACTTCACGCTCATTGAAGTCAGTTTTAGGGGTTGTGGAGAATTTTTTATATTTCATCCTATTTGTCTTTACGATGGAGCAGGTAGCACGAAAACCCAAGCGGTTACAAGGGAGAGCATTTCTTGGACCTATTTGCAACGTTAAAGCGCAGACCTTCTGGTTCTGCAGCCAGTGCCTAACCTGCGAGGCCACAGCACCTGCCCCCCTGCCAAGAGTCTGGACCTCTCTCTGACCCACTTACCACATCTAAAATTTGTAGCTAACAGGAGTGGTCTGCGCTCTCCTAGTGCTTTTTCACCTGTAGTCTTCAAAGCGTTTCTTAAAGTGGAAATAGATTACTTACCTCTTTCTGCTGTTGACCTAAGCAGAGAAATTTGAAGCAAAGCTTACACCAGGTGTACTGTGGCTGGATTTCACCAGATGGGGTTTAGGTTCCCAGCTTGTTGCAGCACATCACTTAAACTCTGAGCTCACAGTGTCTGATGCGGTGAAAAAAAGGGGTAAAACTTCTGGCTGCTTCCTCATGGTTATGATGTGCAGTTGCTGAAGCGCTTGAGATCTGCAGGCACTAACACCTTCCTGTAACGAGAGAGGAATAATAAGGGCCAGTCCTGTACCCAGTAGTGATAAGTTCCCTCCGTGTGGCAGAAAGATGTTTCAGAGCCTGAGTTTGCCCCGTTTCCTTCTGGAATCCCTTCGAAACCACTTGGCTTCCACAGGACAGGAGAAACTGGCCCCTGCATTGCAGGGATCAGGCAAACACCTGGATCTGAAAGGGAGAGGGAGGAGGCTGAGAGGTAACGAGGATGAAATCTTCAGCTGGAGCTTGGAGATGCCTTATTTTAAACCTGTGATCTCATTTTCTAGACACGAATATTTTTCCTCCACCATTTATTTTCTCCCAGGTGCAATGACAAAGCCCAGTGCTGTGCTTTTAAACACTACCAGTTTCTGGAGCACTCAGCTGTCCCTGCTTTGCTTCTTGCCTGAGTCAGAATAAGGGTCTACCCAGCATTCAGGGCAAGCGCAATGACAGACAGTTTCATTACATAGACACAGGGCTCAAAGAAATGCCATGCACAATAGGAGACAATCAAAAAAGGATCCCTTTAATAGCTTTTAAGAGAAAAAAAAATCTTTCTTCATTTAAAATGTCAGTTCTGACTTTTCAACTAGACTTTTGCTCTATGCATTTCCAAGAACAGGAGCTTGTTTTGCTTCACACATTGAATTATAACATGGCATGAAATCAACCTTTAAATGGAGCTTGATTTACATATTTTAACTTATTCCATGCTCTGTAATACTAACAATATGATTCTCCATTTGGAACTACAAGCTTTCTTTTTTTTGCATTTGTATGAGATCTTTTTTTATCTGTATGAGATATATCTGGGATGCATGAAAGGAGGCAGAAAATGTGGAAATGGCTAGAAGTACACTTTGTTTTATACTTAATACTTCTGGAGTTAAAGGGAAGATGGGAATTGGCCATGTAATGGATCTTAGCTATAGAGAATTATCATCTTTCGGTAATAAAGTATTGCCTGTCTCAAGGGCTCACACACAGAGCTTGACCTCAGAGCAGTTGCATATAGTGTTTTCTCTGTCAAGAGAATCTGTTCGTAATGACGTGTCACAGGTGCTCGCACATAATATGTTTCCCGTCAAAAGTGATCATCCATATTTTATATAGTAGCTTTGATGACAAATATTTTGTACTTCAGCTGCTTTTTCTTCCCCCTGTCAGACTTAATGAAGGAAAGTCACGGATAGTTTTTAAATAATGTCAGCTTCTTAGATCATGTTACTGTGTCTGCCTTTGAAAGAAGTTTCATACAAGAGCCACAAGACAGGGGAGAGAGAGACAAGGACATTTTCATTTACTTAACTTTAAAAAGAAAGCCAATTTTTCAGGCTCTTAACTTCAAAATCAATATACTCTGTATCTTTGGAATCTTCTCAGAAAAAAAATGTGCTATACTTATTGAGCACTCAGTATTTTGAGAGTCTAGAGAAAGCAAGCCAGCATTTGGTCTGACAACCAAATTGGGGTTGCAGCTTCTCACTATGCAGAATGCCCTTTATTCTCATAGTAGTGGTGTGTTCTGGTGGTAAAAACACTTTCCTTCAGGTTACTCTACAAAGTGAGCGCCTTGGGGGGGGGGGGGGGTGCACAGAGAATTGGGTTCTTATATTCTCATTGAAATTGTTTGTCCATAGCAGTGTCAAAATTTGCTGTTCTCCGTGTTCAGCCCTACTGAATAACCTTCATTCCTCATTTTATTAATGAAAAAGGAAAAGTAAACCTGAACTCCCTTTGAGGTTTCTCAGATTGCGGGGCTGGTCATCGAAACCTCAGAGCATAGAAGAGTGCTTTTCCCATTCACAGGCCATGTCTTTTCTACCAAAACTGTAAGTGAACAGAGTACAGAGGTATTCCTGAACTTCCCTGCCACCCAGCAAACTCCCCTGAGAGTGGTGGCTTTCAACCTGTAAGCCATGAATTCATATGGGCTTCTGGTCAGCCAGATCTGTCCTTCTTGAATCCACAGAAGGGAGCTGACGAAAGCAAGTTCATTGCGTACGCAAGCTGTGTCTGCAGATAAAAATAAAATCAGACCACTAATATGGGTGATCAAAGTATGGCACATTCACATTTATAAAATTATCACTGGCCTAAAGATAAGGCAGAACAGGAAGTCAATGGTATTTACAAATAGGAATTACAACTGTATATGAGGACTGGATTTCTCTTACATATGAAATACAACCAGATGTCTCAGGTTGAGAGATGAAAGCTTACACTTAGAAAAATACCAGGGTTTTTCATACAAGATGAGGCCAAAAAAAGAGGAGGGACACGGTCTGGAGCTATTTGATGTTTAAATATTTTTCAGATCCAACTCCTATTTAAGAATGCAACCAAGAAGGAATTAAAAGTAGGTAACAACTTCTAAAGCAGAGGAAGAGGTAAACCATTATTCTTTACCACTGAGAAGTAATACACTGGTTAATGTCTGCTACAGAAAAGATAGTCTGCAATAGCATCATCCTCTTTTCAGCTGCCCCCAAGCCCCTGAAGAAGAACTGAATAGTCTTAAGCAGTGAGTGTGATAAGTTTTCCTTTCCTTGTCTGAAGAATTAGAACAATTCAATTTAAAGGCAAATATAATCCTACCTAGGCTCCATGCTGGGACTGGATCAGGGTAAATGCCACAGTTAAGTCTGAACATCAGGTTGTAATTGTTAGAGATTAAAAACATGCCAGAGAGAACATTCCAGGGAAAGAAGGAGGGTGAGAAGGATGGCTCTCCCGTGTCTTTTTATTAAGGCAAATTAGCATCAGATCTTACACGGGCATATTCCTGCACAGCAGAACTCAATCAAATGGCATTTAGTCAATGAAGGAAATGATACAGTAGGTTGATTTTTAATCATCCAGCTATGAAAAGCAAAGATAAGTGAACACATATTTATCTGCTGAGCCAAGTGCATACAAGGCAGAAAAGCCTCAGAAAATAGCTAAAATAAAAATAACTGTTCTCTAGGACACTGCTGTTCCATAAAATCTATTTCAAATATAATTTGCTGTTAGCTATTTCTGAAAGATGTGAGCACATCAGCTGAGCTTCTCATTTTTATGCAGATGAAATAATCACTGAAATGAAATGTCAGGTCATAAGAGACACACAAAAAAACCGAAGCAATCTTTAAGAGCTGTCAGAGAGGTGGATGGTCCACCCTTCCAAGTACAGAGGAACCATTATTTCATGGTCTTGTCTAATATCTTGTTGTCTCACTGATTTTTTTTTTTTTAAATGCTTGTCTTCTCAGTGCATCCTAACATGAGCCAGGGTTGCCAAGGAGGGTGTGCTACATGTTCTGACTACAACGGATGCCTGTCATGTCAGCCCAGGCTCTTTTTTGTTCTGGAGAGGATTGGCATGAAACAGATTGGAGTATGTCTTTCCTCATGTCCAAGCGGATACTATGGGACACGGCATCCTGACATAAATAAGTGTGGAAGTAAGTGCTGGGGAAAGGGGAAGAAGGGGAAGTGCATGGATTTGCTTGTTCTTTCTTGAATGCCACGTCCCCTTAGGAGTCAAGTCAACAGAGAAGCAGTTCTTTTATAGTAGTGCAGTAAATATTAACCCAAGCAAGAAGTTGAAGTGAGAGGTCACAAAACGGCCTAAAGCTCAGGGATCCCGGCTCTGCATGAATGACCTGCCCAGGACCCAGGTGATGGTCTCCTCCTCTACACTCCCATGCGAAAGAGAAGCGCCGGTGGGTGCCAGGCACTGCCCTCCGTCAGCAAGAGGGAGCAGCGGCAGCTGCGAAGAGTGGGAACTGAGGGATGCTGAATCTTGGTGGCTGGAGCCATTTAACCTGCTGCCCTTACCCACCTGACGCCTGTGACAAGGAGAGAAGACAGCGGGTGGCATTCTTTGGAGACGTGGTTTGCCCTGGTCTCTTTATAGCTTGTCTCAGACTCAGCGTAGTCCTCAGAACACCTGTAGCAGCTGGCCAGTTTCATCCTGATTTGGGGGAAGTTACTGATTCATGTTGCCTTTGGGCTGGGGGACAGAAACCTCACCTCTAGTCTTTATGGCTCAGGCAACATTTTGACCCCACTATGTATTTTGAATCATAAATGAACTGGAAAAGATCGCAATGTCCTCCCCACTCCTTTTTGTTGTTGAATTCACTGTTTTTGATCCCACAGGTGATATAAAAACATAAGAGCGACGGCCAAGAAACTCTCCCAGTTTTAACCTGGTAATAAAAGTTATTTAATGAACAGACCCCAGAGTAAAGTCTTACAGAGTAACTTGACACTGTAATGTATTTGCTGACTTTATAGCAGCGTGTGGCCTTGCATATCACACATGAGATGTGCCATGCACAAGTTTCTAAGTATTTCTTTTAATGGTATCTGAGAACCTGGAAATATGCCACTAATGCCAATTTGGGCAGTCATATAGAGAATACATGGAATACAACAGGACATCTGACTGAACATCAGGGATTGATTTAAAAAAAAAGAAAAATACTTTGATGCAAAACAGTCTTAAGCAGATACTAAATTCTGGCATATTTTTATCTCTGCTGGATGAATGGAGATAGATAGTGTGGAACTGGCCCAGTACCTGTGCTCTGTGGGGTTAATTAGTACCTATGCTGTGCCAGTATAGGGCAGAAGATGTCTATTGTTATTCTGATGGGCTGTGCTCTGTCTTCTGTTTGCATAGGTCTGCAAGAAGACAAGCAGTGTGAGGCCTTTCAGCAGCAGGCCATTCTTACTAAACCCTCACTCATGCCAAGGTCACTTGTGGCTGGCCTCATTGTGTGTACAGGCAATGAAGAGGAGCTAAATAGAATTTGCCTCCCTTGAAGATTTTTTAACATTGCTAGAATTGTGCGATTCTGGTATATGTGAGAGAGCCCATGGCGTTTCGTGGCAAAGAGCAACAACATTGTTGTTTACTGTTTGCATTTCAGAATGTAAAGCTGACTGTGATACCTGCTTCACCAGAAACTTCTGCACGAAGTGTAAAAGTGGTTTTTACTTATACAGTGGAAAGTGCCTTGAAAAGTGCCCTGATGGGCTGGAAGCCAACAATCACACGATGGAGTGCACTAGCATCGGTAAGTCCGGTCCCCCCGTGTCCTGCCTGGTTTTCTCACAGGGGATGGGGGATCTAAAGAGGGCTTGAGTTGCAAGACCAATTACACCACCAGGGAAGTGTAACTTAAAATGCATATGTTCTGTATCATAAGATGTATTCCCTAGCACAACAAACTGAAGGTATTTCCCAAGTCTGCCATTTCACAAGAGGCACAAGCTCGGTTGTGCCCCACAAACACAGCCTTGATGCTAAGGGCAATCCTGCCTCAGGAAATAGGGCCTGTTTGGTCTGCCCTGAGGTAGAATGACATCCACCTCTTACTTGCTCTGTTACAGGGTGATGCAGCACCGCTAACATTAAAGGTTCAAAAATCCTGAGCCAGACCCCACATGTAGTTGAAAGATTAAAATACTAACTGCTTTGCTTTAGCTCCCTTGTACTACCTGAGCCTTCAAAGCATGTGTACATCAACATTTTGAAGCATACCGTCACATTAGGTGAAGGCTAGAAACTAAAACATTCAGGGTAAAAAAAAAAACAAACCCAAACAAAAAACCGTCCAAATGGTATATGTGCATCATCACCTGACTCCAGAAACTGAGGATTAAAATAAACCACCAAATAGTGTGGCACTTTCACTGAAGGAATGAGATTGGCGACACTGGTCCTGTGACTCACTGGCTGCAGAGAAGAGACCTGCTTTTGTATCTCTCCAGCCTCTGACTCACAAGCTCCGATTATTCACGCCGGGGCAATTTTGGAGGTCGCCACACCTAACTGTCTGCTCCATCCCTTTGCCACCCCTCCAGCTGAAAGCAGAATGAGTGATACATTTGCCTCTGGGCTGCTGCAGTTGACATCCCCTGCCATGGGCATGCCGAAGCTGTGGCAAGGTTCAGCTTATTTTAGGACGCCGGCTGTGAATTGTGGCGGCTGAGGGCTGTGAACTGCGGTGGAAGCGGTAACCTCTTCAGCCACCAGCAACCAGGGAGCACTTAGGCGCAGTCTGGTCCTGACGGAAATCTCCTCCCCCACAGTATCATGCACATAGCTCTCCCTGGCATCGCATGCTTTGGAGGGGAAGTAATGCAGGAATAAAAATAATATACAGTAGTTCAGCGTTTTCCTTCTCGAATATATATTAGTTCAGGTGGCAGTGATGGTTTTTACGGTTTTATTTTCAAGCAAAGACTTTCATCTTTGAAAGAAATTCAAGGGATCATTTTTGTTTCTTGATGGCTGTTTCCAAGTGCTGTAGACTTAGCTGCTTTAACAATGAGTCAGTCTCAACTAGGAAAAGCCATTTAAAGCTACAGAGGAAAAACAGAACCTTTTTGTGCACGTGAAGGCCAATTATTTTAACAGGAGAGCTCCAGTGGAATATGAAAAACAAAATTACCCACATGACAATTCACTGGAGGAAGGCTTTAGAGATTGCCTGAGGTCAGTTATATTTTCAGGTTTTGAAAAATTTGGAAGTAAATTCTGGAGCTGGAAAAATGTTGACTTACAAGTTCCTCCTTATAGAGTGGCTGGAAGTCTTTACTTCTTCAGCGGTGGTTTGTAGTCTTAAGCATGCATGTGAACATAAAGTAAATATAAATGTTTGCTATCTTTTTGCAAAAGAGGGATACTGAGGAGATGGCACAAAAGAAGGATAGTTACTAAAAGCACATTGTTGAGCTGCCAAGGTTAATCCCATTTTTGCCTACACTGTTTGGACAAGTGTCCAGCTGCACGTCTTTTGAGTTCCCAATAGTACAGGATGTGCATTCGGATCACTGTGGTTTATAAACTGTAACCTGCACTTTTCTGAAAAGCTTGCACACCCTTGACCCAAATTCTCCTCTGCTTTGCCTACTTACAGCTTGTATATGCTACAGGTGGTGGCTCTTTCAGCTGAATACCAAGCAGCAGATCACCAAAGATACTTCATTCTTAATATCCTTTTGATATCAGTTGGTCCTTTAAAACTCTATTGATTTTCAAATTCAATACCTTTGAGACCAGCTGCAGCAGCTTGACCCCATGACTTCACTCTCCTTTCACATAGGCATGACCAAAGTTTAATTCCACTGAAGCTACGAGGTTTTATACCTCCACAAAACCAGAGCAACCTCAGAACAAGCCCCAGTAACTGATTTCATTGCGACCAATTGTGTTGTTGTTGCCACGTTTCAGGAATGGAATTACGAAACAAGTACAAAATAGTAACTGACATAATTATTTGACGTTATTTTGTGCAGTATATCTTCAGCAGCCCAATTTCTGTCAATTTGCTGCTGCAAATCCTGATTAATTCCATTAATTTTTTCCACCTTTTGGCTGATGCAGAATAAAATTAATGTACCATATGCGTTGTGTATACAAAAAGATATTGGCCAGGCTCAGCTTGTCCTATGTTTATTGCAGTGCACTGTGAAGCTAGTGAGTGGAGTCCATGGAGCCCTTGCACAAAGAAAGGAAAAACATGTGGTTTCAAAAGAGGAAATGAAGTAAGGGTCAGAGAGATCGTACAGCATCCGTCAGCAAGGGGCAATCCTTGCCCAGCTACAAGCGAGAGCAGAAAATGTATTGTACAAAGAAAGAGATGTCAGAAGGAAGGAAAAGGTACCACGTTATCATCATCATAATACGAGATTGGTATTGTTCTTGTTTAATAACTCACATCTGAATTCCCAGGCCTCGACTGCAGGCTTCACCAAAGCTCACATTGATGTGGTGTTCTTTGGGCTGGAGAGAACTGTGCCCTTGCCTGGAGGAAATAAAGTCCTAACGCTGCTCAAAAAATGCGCTTTGTGTGATCTAGAGAGGACAGGGTGGGCTGGATGGGAAGGCACATTCTCTCTCAGTTGTGCTGAAAGAGCTGCCAAGATGAGGGGTTGCATGTGGAGCTCGGAACAAAAAGATCCATCACAAAAGATGTCATGGTGGGAGTTGTTTGCTGGGTATCAGGCAGCCAAGATTTGCATTTCAATCATGGGATTCTTCCAAACCGATTCCTATTTCATGCTTCCCTACAGGTAAGACCATAACTCTTGGAATTGCAGCGCTGTGGCCTCTCTCCCACCCTGAACTCCTTCTACTAGCTCTGGCTGAACAACATGGCCTGATCCTGCCATCTGCATCTGGCTCATGGAGTCCCAGCGTGGGAGAAATACCACAACACTGCATGACAGCCAAGGGAAACTCCACTTGGTGTCACCCAATAAGCAAGTGTGCCAGCAGAACCGCCCCTTCATGCAAACCAGCTTGTTGGACTTATTCCCCATCACGGCACCTGGTGAATGGCATCCCACATGTTAAGAATGGGAGATGCTTTAGAAGTCTATCAAATCATAATTTATACAAATTCCACCTGTAGAGATTGTTGTTCTGTTGTTCCCTTTTCTCCCCTTCTTGCAGCAGGGAAGTTACTTGCTCTGTCCCCAGTGCAGCTACTCTGCTTGCCACAGGGGTGTCGATGGAATATTTCCTTTTCCCCATCCCTCCCATTTTCCCCATCCTTCCCATTTCCCCATCCCTTCTATTCCCCCCTTTCCTCCCAACTCAAAAGCAAGGTTTCACCCCTTTTGAGGATAAGTGGAACAGGTGGAGCAGCTGCCCCTTGTGTGAACACCTGTGAACCAGCAAGAGTTCCTGGTACCAAGCAGTAACTTACTGTTAAATGATGTCTAGGGCTGCTGCAGATTACTTACAGAAACATTAAAGAGGTTTGGAGCTTGTAATCCTTTTGAAGGTTGGCTTGTTCCCTAGGGATATACCTCATGAGAAGGGAAACAAAGTTAGGAGGAGGGTCTTATGAACGAGGCAGATATAGGCGCCTCCTCCCTCTCACCCAAGAACTGGCTAGGGCTCCTGATTTATGGGGACTTATGGGGTAGATGTCACCTCCTTCTCCTTGTGTCAGGCAGTGCCTTGAAGAGGTAAAGAGCTCTATCTGCCTCGGGGGAGCAGCCAAGGCAAGCTATTCACAGCTTCCCTTACGCTTAGAACCTATGTCCAAAATGTCCACGCTTGCTTCTGCTCCTGCACAGCAGCACAACTTGGAATACAGCCCCTCATTAGCCCGCTGCAACCAGGGGAAGTGTCCTTTTTTTTCTACCAAAGCTAATTTTGCCGGACTGAAAAATATAGGACTGAACTGTAATTTTGGAACTATGAAACTGTTTTTTTGAGGTGATAATGGTGTTGTGTATATGCTTATGGCAATTTGGCAGTCTCTTCAGACTGGACAAGACATTTCTCTTTGAGAAATGCCTGCTGTTCCTGTGTAGTAAGTACATTAGAGGAAACTACTCACGTATTTTACTGTCAATTCTTATTTTATGGGTTATAAGCCAAACCATACTTGGAAAATACTGCATTCCACAAGAATTCATTCACAATCATGAATCTTTTTCTTTCCTTTTTTTTTTTTTTCTGCAATGTGCATAAAGGTGGGGGTTTTCTTCCTTTTGAACAAGTCACTATATTCTAGCCTGTTTTATACTTAGTAGATAATTCCTCTGAAACCAACGCAGGCAAATGGAACCTACGTTCCAACTCTACTATGCCCTTGGAATTGTATGTCTATGCTGGAGAGCCTTTTTTTTTAATGTTCTGAAATCCACCACTATATACTCCTCAGTATCCACAAAAGTCTGTCCCATTCACTTTCGTACACATTGACAGGGAGATGAATTTAAATTTTTTTTTAAAAAGATGATTCTCCACAAAACTGAGGGGATTCACACATAAAACATTAGGTTAAAATACCTTTAAGGGATGGATTATTGTGACAAGCCAGGAAACTGAGAATTAAGCTAGTTTTCATTCCATTCCTCCTGAAATGGGGGAATGAAGCTTTCCAACTTAATCTCCAGGTAACTTATCTTCCCTACTGCCACTGTCCCTCATTACACAGAGAGAAACTTCTGTTCTGCTTTGAACAGAACAATTGCATGAGAAATCAAGCCAGGCTCTCTTCTTACGGCTAGCTGCATCCAGTCAGAGAGTGCAGAAGGAGGTAGCAAAAAACCCCACTTTGGTAAAGGGAAGGGAAAGTAAATATGTTTGTGTTTACTGGTAAGAGATACTGAAAATGCTCTTTTTCATTGTATGGCTCCCCATTGCCGCTCAGGCATTGCTTTGGAGTTTAGCTTTCACAGCGTCGGCTTTCAAAGTCTAGCAGCGGACCCAGCAGTTACCAACAGCGCTGCTAATCTTTTCGTCGCGGCCATGAAGAGAGAGTTAGCTCGGTCAGCCTCCGCCGTTTCCATGTTGAATAGATGTCTGTGGCCAAGGGAGTTAGGGCAAAGACCACTTGATGACGGGGTATGCTCGTCACAGACGCCTCAATGACTTTGCTCAAGAAGTTGAGGTCAGAGACAGGATGTTAGTCAGTTAAGTCGCTGCTATTGCACAGAAGCAAGGACATGTTTCTGGGATGGCTACAGAAAAGGAGATAAAAGGGATGAAAAGGGGTTTTTTTGTTTCGTTTCCATCTGCTGGTGTGTCATTAAAGCTGGTGAGATCTATTACAACTCTTTTTTTTCCCTCTCACTTGCTGTAAAATATTTTACTGGGAGAAGGTGCTAGCATTTTCAGAATGAATGCAAACAAATGGGAAAAATAAGGCTACAAATAGCCCAACTAGCCTAAAAGGCTCTTTTTACTCATTTAAGCACTAAATTAGTTGATCCCATGTGTTTCACATACAGCCTCCTTTTATAGTTCAGTCCCATCCAAACCTCACTGTAATTTATTTCATAGTTCTCCTCTTTTAATTCCATGATGGTGAGTTCTTTTCAGTCTGCATGACTATATGATTTTAAGTTCCAGTTTCCTCATATTTCTTTATTTCTTTATTTCTCTCATATTTTCTGTTTCATTCCCCCAGTGAAGTGCACTGTTGCTTTTACATTCCCACACATAACATCTTCTTAGCTCCTGCCTTTCACTGATAGACACACACTCAGAGTCACATGTTTCCTGTAACCGTGTCCATTAACGGCAAATGGCAAATAGATGTACTGGAAAAGCATAACTTGCAGGGCTCTTCAAACACTGCAAATCATTCATCAATATTATTTCTTTGCCTTAATAAATGTGCTCTGGCCAAACACAAGTCCCTTTGGACTGCTGTCTGCAAATGTGTGAGATGATTGACTTTTACTGGCCGAAAAACATATATCAGAATTGCCTACAAAAATATCTGTGGGGATGGAATTGCAGGTTTTCACTCAAGAGTAATTTTCCCAAGAAGACAACATTCACGATATGACTTTCTATTGAGCCCCAACTAAACCCCCCAGAGAGCAGACAGTTTTAAGTGCTTTCAGAGAACATGTTCTGATCAGTTTGAAGAGACTAAAAACACTCACCAAAAGACTAAGTGTGTAGTTATAAACAAGGAAGACATCTTAGAAAGCTGGGTATTATGCAAGGCAATAGATAGGCTACATTGGTTACACACTTGTATTGTCTTAAACAGCTAAATAATACATTTTAATTGTTGCTTCTTCCTATCTTGTTTCATTTGCATGCTGGTGGCATTGAAATGTTCAAAGGAGTGAACCAATGTTAACCGTGCCCAGTTCTGTGCAAACACACACCAAAGAAAGTTCCTGTTCCTAACAGGCAAAATTCAAGCATTAGACATGAAGACATGGTGGGATGGATGTAGAATAGCATATTTCTTTTTTACTGCGGAGTGTAGGAATTGTCACCTTGTAGAGTCTGAAAGCAGGATAATGTTATGAAAGGAAGAGGGGCAATTTTAGTCAAAATTCACATGACTGCAACTGCCTGGAGACAAGGTGGCTTGTCAGTTAATGGCTGTAAGGAGAATACAGACATTATGTTGTGGTCTCTTTTCTAGGGTACAGCAAGAATAAGAGAGAGAAAGCAGTGTCTTTGAGATGAGGAGCTGAATTCTAGATGCAGACTGGTGAACAGAAGGGAACCAAGGGAACAGGATTTTTTATTGAGCAGTTTTAATAAGGAAGTGTGTATATTTTTGGGGAAATAAAATAAATGCTACTATCCTGCACTACATACTCATTAATATGAAAATCCAGATTTGAATTGAGCAGCTCAGACACTCAGATCACCTCTGTTGTTTCTTTGAACTAATTCCTCCACCCCTTATCGCTATATGTTTGCATAATGCTTCAGACATATTAATCAGATCATGTCTGAAAATGTCTTCAGTTAGCTATGGCGTGAGGAAGGAATCCTATCAGGCATCCATCAGATTTCCAAAGCCACCACTCAGCTAAAAATCCCAGGCCATTTATCAATAACTTACTTTAGCTGAAAACAACGTAACTTAACATTAACAAACTGAAAATATTAGGTAATAAACTAATTTCACTCATTTAACTTGAACTCATTGAGTTACCCACCCTAATGTACACACTCTGATGCCACATGGATTAATGTAACAACAGAGCACAGAGGGCTCTGGAGTGTAAACTAAGTTGTCCCTTTAGTATTTCTCACAAATAAAAATCTCTGCAGTTGATCTCCAGTTGATGTGCACGAATTTAATTATCAGTCAGTTAAGCTGTCCCACGCAAAACTGAGAAAGAAAAACAGAGCCACTATGCTACTAAAAGACGCATAAGTTGCATTCAATTTTAAAATGTACGTGGAAGTACAGTGGTGAAGCCATTTGAAATCAGTGGGAGTTTCACCACTTCTTTGTGAAACGGTTTTTGAACTGTATCACCTAAAATCAGGGTTTCGTGATCTTCACAACCCATAGAAACTGAAGACTTACATAAGTATGGGACATATCAATGTGTTTATTCATGTGGTAATACTCAATTTCCCCCCAAAATTCTGGACTTCCAGGCCTCTGGAACAGTTGCTTGTGCATTTTGTTGATCTCTGTTGTCCTGCTGGACAACCTTAATTTGATGTGGATGTGATTCTCATAGAGAGGGTTTTGCTGTCTGAGAATTCAGACAAGGAATGACAAGCGGGGACCCCGCTGAGCCTCTGTAGGCTTGGCAAGAGCATGATGGGGTTCATTACACTTAGACTGGACAGCAAAAATCAGTTGTTTTTGTCAAAGCAAGCGGCACGTTAATGGTGGGGTTAATACTGCACCTGGGGACTGGGATCCATGACACTGCAAGACGGATTCTAAGAAGGGCAAAATAATTTGCCTCCTGAAAGTGCCTGTTTCTTCCCAATGACAGCTAAGGACAGCCTAATATCTGGACTTTTACCCACTAACTAAATTAAAGGGCACATTTTCTCCATCTGCACAGTAATAATTTCACAACACTGCAAAATCTAAACCAAGGTTCCCCCAGACTGATCTCTGTAAGCAAGATGAGCGTGTTTCAGGGGATCAATGGGTCAGCCACCGTAAACAAAAAATAGAGTTGAAAAATCCACATTCCCAATACTGATTTCATTTTAGTATTGGCAAAATCAGGGTTAGAACAGTGTTTTGTTGTGTTTGTTGATAAACATCTAGTAACAGCTGTGCACCTGCTTATTCAAAGGTGAATTGCCCTTTACAGAACAAGCTATGAATGATCTGTCCCTTTACACTCCATACACCAAAGATAAAAGTCTCTTCCCAGGGCAATAAAAAGGCTCTTCCGAGAGGCCCACACCAGTCCAATAATTCCTCAGTTTATTACTTTTAAACAATATTTTCTAGCTAAAAAAAAAGGGGGGGGGGGGAATTGTGGGAAATTCTGGATATTTTTGGTACTGGGTATTTTTACTTAATCACATTTAAGTCCTAAGCACTGCTATGTGGGAAAGTAAGACATTCCAGTCACAGCTCATCCCAAAAGTCACATCCTCTGCCTCACATATAGCTCAGTAGCATTTAAACCAAGAGGGCTGGAGCATGTGAGCCAGGGAGACATCACAGCGCACAGTTTGCTCGTATAACTGTGAGAGATGGGGTGTCCTGTGTGAAGGTCACTAGTGTGGTTATGGTTAACGACCTTACTCCATGGCAGGTCACAGGACTTCTGAAGCCTCAAAATGAACACAAAGCTAATTACTGCATCCCTCTGTTTACATACTGCATACGCCAATGGGTCATAACTCTGGCCTTTGTGAGCCTCAGTTACTATAATTGAGGAATCTGTCTTGTGAAGAGTTTGGTTGTTTATTTTCTGTTTGTTGCTGCCAAGAGGACCTCTCATTTCCTTTCCTTGCAGGGGTTTTGACTCTTTAACTTTAACACATTTCCAGCCTCCAAGAGTAAGGCTGTTGAGACTGGGAATCCGCTAGTTGCAGCGAAATGGCGTCCTGGGGATGCCTTGAGCAAGGCAGGACATGGACAGAACAGGGCCGCCCAAAGCCCCGGGCCAGCAGGTGGGGGCACGATCTAGAAAAGACATCTGGGTGATAAGGGTTAAGAGGGAAAAATAAGACTGATATGAGTTCGAACAATTAGTGAATCCAAAATAGCTAACAGGAGAGGATGCACTGGTTCTACAACTCACGGGCTGAAAAGGTTGGAAAAAGCCATTTTTAAGCTTTAATCATAGCATTCTCAAAATTTAATTACAGGCAGTTTTGAAAGTCTTACTAGGTTACTACCTGAAAACTGAGACCTTAAAATCTGAACTAATTAATAGTAATACTGCGTTTTGCTATAAGGATGTTTATTTCATTTGTGTTGTTGCGAACATTACATTCTCATCATACCTCCCAGTTTGGACAGATGTGTATCAAGAGGTAATGCATACACGCTGTGTGCCTCTGCACATATGATGTACACGTATGCACGCACCGTGTACTCGTGTGCCATGCCAAGGTGGCATGCTCTGAATAATGTGCATCTTGATGAACACTCAGGCTGAAAATGGCTGTGGCTATACACCAACTTGTCAGGCCCTCAGGTATCAAAATAGATTTTAGCCTCAGAAGGTGCTGGGCTGACCCTGTCTCTGAGCTCCTTGGGAGATGTTGTCTTCTCCTACTGCCAGCTCCTCTCTTGTCACCTCCCACCTCCTCCCTGTCTTGGGGGGCCTGGGAGCAGAGGGGTGGTCACTCTGGTGCCCTGAGGTTCTTCGGAGCGTGCTCTAAAAAATGTGCTGGACACACTGCTGATAAACAGCGTCAACCTCGTATTAACAGGAATGGTGTCAAAGCTGAGAAAGAAGAGTGCGGTCAATTGCTCCCATAAGGGAAGCGAATCAGAAAATAACTGATTGCATTCTTCTATTAAAATGTGAACGATGTGAGAGCTGTTATCCTCGGATCACCAAACCAAATAAGGGCTAGAAATCAGCTCCCTTTCTCTTTCTGATCTTTCCTTCTGGTGCCTCCTTGAGCTCCAGAACTGGATGGCTGGCTATCTTTTAGATGCCTGAGCTCTGTAGGACAAACAGGAGGGAATACAAGGCTCTCACGAACCCCTCTTCCGCCCCCCTTCCAAAGTGTCCATCAAGTGTTCATTCAGCACCAAATTTCCAACACCTGCCTAAAATCTTCCCTCTTGAATAAAAATGTTTGGGATTGAGAGGAGCAGCTCCAGCTTTAGAAGATGAAATCTGCAGCTGTGTCTATGCTGCTACAGAAAAGCAGGCAAAGGTCCTCTCCTTGGCCACAAGGCCAAGGGCCACCTTCTGGCTTGCGTCCAGACTAGCTGGGGCTATTCCCTCTGTAGCAGATTTGACCAGGGAAGAGGGATGGCTGTTACAGGTCAAACAGAGGCCTAACAATTATGCTGTGTAGACATGCAGGGGTCTGCCTGGCCTCTGGCCTTCTTGCCTGGTACACACGTACTTTACTTATCCGTGGCACATTCAGTGAATTCACACTGTTGAGTTTCAGGGAGAGGCAAATAGGATACTGTGGCTCTTCTCTCATCGCAGGGCAGAGACCATGTGCGAAAGAGCAAAGTATCGTTGTCTTCCTTGCCCTGCCTGCACAACCTCACTTGCTCTTCTTTCTCTCCACATTGGTCTTTCTACCACTTCTTGCAGCTGACACTTCCAAAGTCCTTGCCCTGACTTCTAGTGCTTTAAGGAGCACTTTCTGAGGGAGGGACATTTTTGTCACAGCTGGAAGAGGAAATGAGCCACAGCAAGATGTCTTGACAACTTCTATCTCTTGACTCGCCAGAAGACCACAGTAAGCTATTTTCTCACCTTTGGGCAGTATTACCACAAAGTAAAGGAGAAGGAAAGTGGCTCCTGATAGGAGGACTCACCCAGTGCTCGCCACCTGGAGATCTACACCCCTCTCTATTTTGGCCTGTGTGTCCTGCAAAGAAGAACAAATGGAAGAGAGAAGTTTGCTAGTATATCTATCAAATTTAGTCCAAGAATGCAAAACATTTGGGCTATGTGAGCTACAGGGTAAATCAAGCAGTGGATGTTTCAAGTCTAATGGTGACACATGCAGCACTGTTTAATCAGCTAAATCCTGGGCTGTGGAACACTTCCATGTATAGCAATGCTGTTATAACACTGCCAATCGTGAACAGCAATGGCAGTCATTCACTATTGTATTATAGCTGCCCTCCTTTTAAAGAGCCTGATCCAAGACCCACTGAAATCCCATTGACTTCAGAGTACTTTGGATCTAGCTGTAAAGAAGGGATTTTCAGCATTCCTTTGTAACAAAGAGAAAACAAAGGAGCACTTTTTGGCTGCTGCTTCTCCTCATCTTACTGGATATTTGCCTGTTCCTCCCCACCCAGGCAGCTCTGTTTGCTTTTCCCCACCCATGTCTCTGCATCTCCAGTCCCATGGTCTCTTCTCGGCTCGTTCTCCCTGCCAGCTCTGACACCTGATGTAGCCTTTGGTCGGCTTAGGCTGCCACCTCCCAGCTCTCTTCCAACCTCAGAGCTTTGAAAAAGAAAACACTGACTGCCATAACTTTCCTTTACAAAGGTCCAAAGGAGCTTCAGGGCGTTCCAATGAGATGGTAACATCCAATGTTATTATCAGAGATCGTAAAGATCAGGAGAGAGGCTGTGGGAATCTCTATCATGGAAGATTTTTGAGGAGGTTAGACAAATATCCATCAGAGACAGTTTAAGTATAGTAGTTCGGCTTCACAACCCAGTAAGGGCTTTGGTAAGCATTTCTAAAATTGCTACAAAACTTCCCCAAATTTTTTTCTTGCAGGTTGCCTTCTGTAAGACTTCCACAGACAGACAGACAGCATACTGCACATTTACAGAACACAAATCCAAGTATCTCTATCCACTGACATCAATATAGGGCCTCCCACTGTCTTTACCAAGCTCCGATTTTCATTTGGGCCTCAGTCAAGGAACTGAAACCTGCTTCCTTTCATTTTGTCCAGTTTAGTCATTTGCATTGCTGAGATATGTGTTCATGTTCCTCTTTGCATTCATCAGCTTTGAATCATTTTTATAGGAAGAGCATAGGGCTGGATTCTCTTACAGAAAATTTCAGTGAACTTATTACACTAATTCACCAGAGACATAAGCTAGCACCTCTCTGCCAATGAAGCTATGTATATTTTAAGAGCAGATGAAGACTTGTCCCATGAGGGCCATATTGCTGTATGCTTAGGCCTGAAAAGGAATGAGCTAATTTTAAGGACTGTTACAAACAAATATTATTTCTCAGTAATTTTTGTTGAAGCAATTTTGCAGTGGCAAGAAATTAAAGGGGAGAAAAACCCCCCACATTTACCAGTTAAGGATGTGGTGGTCATGCAAAATTGAGAAAAAGCATTTCCTACGTTTTCTCTTTTTAGTTCCTTGATACGGTAGCAAAAGAATTAACCAGCAGCCCATGAGTGAAACATACACAGATGTTATTAAGGCTATAATTTAACAATTAACTGTGGGGACTTTTCTACCTTTTTTTTTTGTTTACGAGCAAAATGACCCAGTAATGAAATTTCTTAATTCTAATCTAATCCTCCTCAACATCTATGGCAAACAGTAGCCCCAGTATAAAGATTTACAGCTACAGTTATGTCTCTGCTTTGTTCTTAAGCGTGTATTTACTTCTGCCCATTTGCTTTCTGAAATTCTCTCTCTCATTTGTCATCTGAAGAACTCCATTTAAAAGAAAACAGGCTTCAGACATGAAACACAGCTACATTCCTGAAACATGAGATGAACAACCTTTAATTCACGCAACCTTTCATTTACAGTAATGTTTAATGGATGGGCCAGTTTCATTATGGACAATGCCTCTCCCTGTCATTAGCCTGCAGAAGGGTCTAAAACTCTTAAGCATTTAAAGTAACGCTGTTTCAGGCTCTGTACTCTCTCCTTCTCTCCCTCCCCCTTCCCCGCCACCCTTTCTGACTGCCCTTGTTCTAAGTGCATAATCTAAACGCTGTACTCTGCAAATTGCACTTATTGTTGGCTTCGAGCTTCGAAGGACCCTTCTGAACACTTTTTATACAAACCCTAACAAGGTCAGAGTTGGAAAAATCTCAGCTGGTGGACTTGGATCCCATGAGCTAGTGACCATTTATAATTAATATTAATGAATGGCAGACGACAGATGTTTATTGCTTAAGTAGAAATGTGCATTGCTAAACCAGAAGGATTTAGTTTAAATCCAGAGGAACTGACTTTATTTCTTGTACGGATGTGGGTGGTGGGAGGGAATGCCAGTGGGTGATCCAGCCCCTGCTACCTTTAAGCATGAGCAAGGAAACGATACTCTGTAAAAAAGGATTCTGATCTCTCTATGTGAGTGAAGCATGATATTTGGTCCCTCAAAACATTAATTGAAGTAAGGAGGACTCTCTGTCCCCTTCAGTGGCTCTGATTTGCAGCAGTAGTGGTTTTTATCCAAAGATCCCAAAGCACTTAGCAAAACTAAGGAACTCTTATCTCCATTTTACAGTTTTGGAACCTGAGGAAGTCTTATGAAGACCATATTTTAAAGAAAAAAGAGGTTTGTCACTGAGACGAAGGATCACGTTCCCAGCCACAGTATATTTTATGTTGGTGGATTATTTTCCCCCAGTAGTCTTAAATCAAACTAAAGCTATGATAGATAAATCTCTTAAGTTTAAATGTGACACAGTGGAAGATGCAATATGGAGACAGAAGAGTCCCTGTGAATCCCTCTGAATACTACAGGCTTAAGGTCGATGGAACCCCCATTTTCTAGCTGAAAACAACTCACTCTTTCAGAGTACAT
Source organism: Chionis minor (assembly GCA_013398295.1). Classification (NCBI taxonomy): domain Eukaryota; kingdom Metazoa; phylum Chordata; class Aves; order Charadriiformes; family Chionidae; genus Chionis; species Chionis minor. The sequence goes on along the minus strand of VZSF01009513.1, from coordinate 7,509 downwards.
AAATCAATTTCCTGGACATACAGACATCTTTGGTAACATTTTCAAAAGTATATGAACAATTTTAAGTAACTTCTTAGAGTTTCTGGTTAAGGCTGGAGAAAGAGTCTATTTGCTCTGGATTCTTTGGACAAAGCATCCTGCTCCTTTTAGTATCTTACTACAGTATGTGTGCACCAACTCTTTGCTGTTTCCTTGCCCCCGGGATTTCTACACTTCTGTATGACAGTCTATAAAGTGTTTCTGAGCATGTCATACCAGACTTCTGCAAAATATTAGCAGTTTTAGTGGCTACAGGGTTGGCCTCAGACATTACAGACAAGGGCCTAAGGAGTTGCTATCAAAAGCAGGTGGCGCTCAGATCTGTAGAAACAGTGATTAGTTTCTCCTTTCGACTAAGGTAAAAGTTCCTGGAGCAGGCAGGAAAGTGATTAGTTACTCAGTTTTAAAGAGAAGCACGAACATATTAGTTGACTAGTGTACAGTGAGCTACTTCATCTGGAGGCAGGAGGCAGCTGGAAAGAGAGACTGCTGGTCCCCACAGTCCCAGTCTTCAGAGGCTAGAGAAGGTCCTGACTGCTTGCAATATATTGTAGTACAGAAAATACCATTCACTGAACTTTTGCTTTGGGTTCCCTAGAACCTTTCTGTAGCCCTACAATTTGGCTCTTGGAACCAGCCCTGCTGTACGGGCTGTGCACACCCCACAGCCACACCTGGAAGTGTAAAGCCCAGGATTGCTATCAATTTGCCAGCACTGCTGTGGCACTCTGAAGACCCCAGTCAAGCACCAAGCAGAAAAACAAAACACGCCTACAGCAAGTTCTGCTGAATTGCCATTGTACATTGCTGGTAGGAACTGTGCTAGACAGGGCGCAGGGCAGATCTCCTGGTGGGGTGGCTAAGGGGTTAGACTTTCCTTAGCGCTTGGTGGTGTCCTCTGTCATAGAGTCACAGAATCATAAAATGGTTGGAGTTGGAAGGGACCTTGAAGCTCATCTAGTTCCAACCTCCCTGTGATAGACAGGGACACCTTCCGCTAGACCAAGTTGCTCAAAGTATCATAGAATCATAGAATCATAGAATGGTTAGAGTTGGAAGGGACCTTAAAGATCATCAAGTTCCAACCCCCCTGCCATGGGCAGGGACACCTCTCACTAGAGCAGGTTGCTCAAAGCCCCATCCAGCCTGGCTTTAAACACTTCCAGGGATGGGGCACCCACAACTTCCCTGGGCAACCTGTTCCAGTGCCTCACCACCCTCACAGTAAAGAACTTCTTCCTAATATCTAATCTAAATCTCCCGTCTTCCAGTTTAAAACCATTACCCCTTGTCCTATCACTAGATTTCCTGACAAAGAGTCCCTCTCCAGCTCTCCTGTAGGCTCCCTTCAGATAAGTACTCCACTTGCTTTTTTTTACTTCCCCTTATCCACCAAGATTTCACCTCAAAATGCCACAGTAAGTGACCACATGCAGCTACAAGGCTCTGACCAACTCCCTGTATGAATATCTAGCAAGTAGCAGTCAGCCTCCTATGTTCGGCATAAAAACCAGTGCCCTGTTTCCTCAGCCACAGTGGGAGCAGGATTTGCCTTAAATCCCCCAGCCCTGGCCCAGCTACAAACATTTCTGCACTTCCCAATCCTTCTGCTCTCTCAAAAATTCAACACACTGAAGGAGCATCCAGCTCCTTCCCCCACTGCTTTGCGGAGCCTCAAAACCCAACTTTCTTAGGTCAGGCTGCAGGAGGGCAACAAGGATGCCCTCCCCATCAAACAGACTTTTTGCTCGAGGTCTCTCTCCAGTTTCAATTTTGCTTTTCAGGTTTTTTAAATGTGCTCAGTGTGGCTGGGATTTTCTCCCAGCGGGCCCCGCACAGTGTTTTTAAAGAAGCATCACTGGCAAAGCGAGGCATGAGAGGCTGCTTTCTCATCTTGGCAGGGGCTGCATCTCCCCTAACCTTTGAGCCACACGACCTCACTCGTATCCAATCTAAATGGCATTGTGGTCAGTTTATAAAGTATACGAAGTGAAGTGGACTCCAGTGATGCACTATCACATGGCATACTCATTCTTCACATTCCACTTCAAGTTACTCATAAAGCCGGCTGCTCACTTCAGTGTGCAAAGCCTGTGTTACTACAAACAGCTTTAAACACACAGTTCTTTCCCAGAGGGATTTAAAAAGAATAAACTTATCACATTCTTGAGGGGAAAAAAAAAAAAAAGACAAGACAGCCTGGATAAAATTTACATGGACAATTTCTATCTGTGATTCATTTTAAGTTGAAGACTTACGAGCAATGTTAAAATATTTGCATTCAAGCCTTTTTCATGCATGTCCTCTGTGACCCCTACTCAGAAATCTTTCTCTTTTAAATATTTCATAGGGCTGAATTTTCCAAAGAAATGGAAAATACCAGATTATCAAAGTCGTCGTATTTCCCAGAAACTTGTTGATTTCAAGGAAGCCACAGTGGAAAGTAGGCAGGTTTTGAAACAACTTTGCCTTTGTGTTTCTGCCTAGTATCCTGCTGGCTTGTCCACTGGGTTGGCCTTTGGCAACCCACCCGGCAGGCTGACAAGAACTCAAAAGCCTGAAAACCTGAGATCCCTTTGTCAGCATCTTGGTCACCCCAGCTCCCCAAGCTTCCTAGGGTTAAGCTCTGAATCATTTTGGCATAAAAATTTCCTGAGCCTTTTTCAGAGGCAGCCCAAGAGTCTTGGTGATCCCAGTCCCCTTGTCCACAAGCTGCCCTCTATGTGGTGAACTGCCAGGTATCCTCTCAGTAGATGAGAAAAACTCTTCAGAAACATATGGATGGTGGCCAAAGTGAAATGTCACGTCACCCTTTTTGGAAGGGGACCTTTGGAGTCCCTGATCTGTATGAAATTTAGAAACATGACCTGTCATTTTAATCAGCATGAAAATGTATTTGGAAATATTGGCCCTACCCAGGGCTTTGCCCAGCTGAAATAGTACACATACCTTGGAGACACGAAACAGAAAGAAACGGTCATTTTTCAACACCTTATTTATCCTTGAGAGAAAATTCTTCTTCATTTACACCAGAGACCAACCTTGGTGACCTCCGTGTGCTTGAGCAAGTGCAACAGAGGGCAGAATCGGGCCTCCGGCAAATTTAAGTAACAGCACCCTGGCTCAGGGCTGATGGTTTTGCTGAGTGGATCCGTCAGAGGCTGTCGTTCCCCTGCGTGTTAGCTACTGCCGACCGGCTGATCCATCCGTCAGGCTGGCCTGCGTTACCCGTGGGACACACATGGGCTCCCATCTACCTGTCAGCACAGGTGTCACCCCAGGCGGGAACGCAAACAAACCGCCCTTAGAGCGGAGGGGACAAGTGAACCGTGCAGAGCGGGGCCAGAGGGGCATCCTGTTGACTCCTCGTCTTCCTTTACCTTCCTGCCGCGTCAAGAAACTTAAGGACATGTAGGGAGGGGGCTCCAGGGGGAGCATATAGCTGCAGCTATACCAGCAAACGAAATGGTGGAAGATGCTCGGGTTCTCTGGCCCTGGTGTCTAGTACAGGGGCAGGAACTGCTGGCCTGGTCCGAGTGGCAAGAGTTGGCACTCACAAATCCCCTCCAGGATCTGTACTCGGTTGTTGGCACAGCCCAGCTCCAAGCCGTGGTTGCTCAGGGAAAAAGCCATTCTTAAGGACGCATACAAACATCGTAGAAGTATCTTCTGAATTGGCAGGTTACATTAATGCAGTCGGTTTAAGTAAAGCCAAGGAAAATGGCTTCTCTTGTTTATGCCTCTCTTCAGAGCACCCCGAGTACAAGTTTGAGCACTAAAGAAACAAGTTTTTTTGGGTGTTTTCTCCTTTTTACTATTGTACTAGAAAGAGTTCAAATGTCTGCTGAGGCACTAGCATCTGTCTCTTATCATGTATAACTTTTCTTGATTATTTCTAGAGAGGCAGACTAAACATGCAGCTCTGACATAATGCAGCATCACATTTTTATTTCTGGTTTGCTCAAAAGCCTGCACCAGCTGAATTAAGTCTCTGAGAAGGATTATATTTATGACCTCAATCTGGGTGAATGGGAAGGCTTGGATTATTGGTGCCCAAAAAGGAAAACCAGCTATTATAAATTTCTGCCAATACCCTGATGTTCTAACAACAGGGTAAGGGGGTTTGGTACCAATCACTACTATCGCCAATCTTTATATTGGCATCTGATTCTGTAAGTCTTAAAAGAGGTTTATAAGGTGGATTTGGATGCTCACCTACCTTTTTGCCACTTTTGGGAGAGCTGTAGAAATCAAATCCCATTCAGAAGCCACCATTAATAATCTCAAAGCAAGCTAAGTACCAGCATGGTGTATGTCGCTTCCGGTCCAAAGCAATGTGGAGTGGTTTTCTGCTCTGACAAACAGCCATTACTTTCCTGTCTTTGGAAGCTGTGTTCAGAGTTTATAAGCTGGGGGTTCTTATAAGATGAAAACTGTTACGTAATTACAAAATTGCTGCTGTTAGCACAACACTAGTCCTGATTAAAACAAGGCTGCTAACAAATTCCCTTAGTCCCAACAGACAAGTGCAAAGGAAATAAATCCCCACAGGCTCTGGTTTGAAGAAACAGCAGTAAATGCCTCCACAAACAGCAAACGGAAGTTATTATAGAGATTCGGCTTCTCTGGCTGCTTCTTTGAATGGAGGACACTATTTTATTTTCAGGCACTGGGAATGTCTTCTCTATGGCACAGAAAAGGCAGATCCAACCCATTTCTATTGCAAAGATGTCATCACAAAACAGTTAAGCCAGGGATTTTCCATAAGCCTTGCTTATGAGCTCATGAGTGTAGGAGTGTCATTTCCCAAGCAGCCCACAGAAGAAATGACCTTTCTTTCTTCCCAAACATCTAATAGGATATAACTTGCTCTTTACCTGCTACAGCAGCAAAGCCTGACATCTCCTGTCTCAGCACAGCTAATCTGCGTGGTCTCCTCTCCTTCCTCTCTGCCTGCTTTTGCAAACAGCTGTTGCTCAGGCCCGTTCTAGTATTTTATTTAGACACAACAGTCTTGTTCCTCATAACGTGCCTGCCTCAGCATTGTCCTCTTCTTGCAAGGATAAGCTAGCACACACAACATAAATTAGAACATTTTTCAACCGAAAGAAATTTAGCATTCCTGATCCTATTTTCAGAGGCAAATGACACCCAAGCATCCTGAATCTCATAGAAAGACTTCTGTAGGTCTTAGGCTCCAATGTTGCCTAGAGTCTACATCTAAAGGAGTATTTACATTTTCAAGAGGAGATAGGGCACGTAAGTACAAGTTAGTCAGTCAGTCCCCTAATGCAGCTGCTCAACCGTAAGTGTTGGTATCATTTGAGGCATCTTGGGTTATCTAAGATCACCACATAGGACTGTGAATATGACACATGCCTTAAGACCTGTATCTATCTGGACTGGTACATGAAAGCCAGCTAGGCTCTCCTCATGCATCTCAACAGCAGAACCTATGTTTGGCCAAATTAATTGCTCCTCGAATGCCTTTGGACCTTACCTCCTTTTAAATTTTTACCCATACTCACCTCAGCAGTTGATGTGCCTTCAAGAGTAAGTAAGCCAGGAAGTGCACTAAGCCGTGTAGCACCTAGGTAATTCTGAAGCTGTTGACCCTCACCACTTCGGTCACCTGCAAAACTACTGATTATAAAATGGGACCCCTATAACAAGGAAAACAATGATTGCTGCTAAGAAAGTTATTTAGTTTAAACATCAAAAAGACATACCAGATGAATCAGCTGGTAGTAGCTTGTGAATGAGAGGAGAATGTTTTTTGCATCACTGGGCAGTTGAGGGTTTGGAGGCTTGTTATCTTGGCAAGTGGTGTTAATACATGCTACAGCCCGTGTTTCAGAAAAAAATGTGTCACTTTTCTTGAAAATGAGAGTGATCTACTACTTTGCATAATATGACACAACTGTATGGTAGATGGAGCCATAGTAAGTGATTTTAGAGCCTGGGGCATGCTCCTTTTATTGGTATCTTCACTCAGCACATCTCATGCTGTTGTTGTCCAGTCAGGTCATGAGGAAAGGCTGACATACCTTTAGTCTAAGAGGACTAAAAAAAGTCTCTGAGAAGGGTGTGGGTAGGTGGGAAGAAAGGCAACACAGAGTCGTGGCACTTAGCCCCCAAGTTTTGTCCCCCTACCGGCTGGGGTATGGAGAAGGTATTGGGGCACTGGTACCTTGCTCTGGTAGCAGGGAGAGTGCTGAGAGGTCAGCCGAGGCTGAGTGGTGTGAAGGAACACTGCGGCACGTTACAGCTGTGCCTTGTGGTCTTTTATTACAGCTTTTCAGCTTATTACAGTGTAGTGGGAAGGATTTTGTGGTCCGTGGTGACATGCAGAGTAGAAGCGTCAGGACCCTTCCAGATAGGGACCCATTACGTTGGTGCCTGCGACCCCAACAGGCGCAGGGCAGTGACTCCTCTTGTCCCTTCTGCTCTCCCAGGGTAAAATTCTTCATGGGAGTGAGCTCTCCCAAAGAAATACAATCATCCCAAATGCCTGAAGCCAGATTCTCATCCCTCTGGGGTTTCCATGAGACCTACCCCCCCAAAGCAAAGCAGTTTGCACAATCCGATTTTATTCCTTCCTATGGTGGTTTGGGGTTTCAGTGCCCACAGAAGGGAGAAGTGAACAAATACGCTTCCTTTGAGTTCCCTGTAGTAATTACAGCTGAATATAATAGGGCGGGGCTAAGTGGCAATGCCTAAAGTAGGTGAAATCTGGAACCTGTGGTAGTTAATCCACATCAGCTGAGATTTTTTCAGTAAGTCAGTCTCTCTCTGACATGGTGCTTTTAAGTACCAAGTTCTCCCAAGTCGTGACCAACCCTTCCGCCCTTTACTCCATAAAATATGGCTGTAGGTCTACTGGAAACACCACATCCGATGCAATAATGCAAAGACTTCTCTGAAATGCTCCAGCTTGCATACTTAAAGACGTACTCAGACGTGGATTGCATTAATACAGACTCAGGGGTTTCTTTGAGCAGGGACTATAAATTAGATTAACAAGAACTCGGCACCTTTCAGCTGATTGGGCATGTAATTATATTGTTGTCTGAATTAATTTCACTTCTGCATGTAATTTGAGCTACTGCACTTCTCACAATTGCAGCATGTCTGTAGGTTTTCTTCAACATACAAAACTGCTGTTATTAGAAGTAGGGAAGTATCCCCTGTCTACAACAAAATCCACTGGACAGTGCCCGATTCTGCCAGTACAGTTGGCTGTACGGCGCTTCGGTTCTGGAATAAAAGTTATTTTAACGCCAAATAAGCCCTTCACAGAACTACAAGAACCTCGTGAAGCCACATCTTCGGGAGCAAAACATTCTCTCGGGAAACGTTTTACCACCTCCTGGATGAAAAGACTTATCCTTCCTTTTCTTTTTTTTCCGTTTTTAATTCAATTATTTATTTTTTTAATCTGTTTTAAATTTTGCGAGGTTTTCCTGGAAG
>VZSF01009511.1:67980-124109 GCA_013398295.1 Chionis minor | reverse complement strand
TCTGGGCTGCGATCACACATTGCCTCATCCCAACCAGCCTTTCTGCAGAGCTGCCGCTACAGGTTTGGCTCAGCCCTGCTTGTCCCTGCAAAGGGACTCCGCAGTGCTTCAGTCCCCAAAAAGGACCCAGCCTCTGGCAGAGCCCCAGCAGAGCGTGCACCGCCATGAGCAACACCTACACCATCTCTCCCTGCCGCCCCCAGCTGCCCCCAGCCAGGCACACAGAGTGCATGTCTCAGTGCGTTCGTTAACAACCAGGGACATTGCAAGTCAGTTGCCCCCATTCTGGGTATAAATTACTGTGTTTAACAAAAACGGCCCCACCTACTATTCTGAAATATCCATGAGGTCAGCAGTGAGAGGCCAGTGCCAGCAGTCACTCTATGTTGTCACCACCCCTGTGGTGCACTTTGTTACTCCAGAAGATGCTGGGTCCCTTTTGGATGACAAGACACAGAAAATATGATGGAAAATGGCCATGTCATTACAAAGGGCATCACAGAGTTACCCCCTTCCCAGAGGAGCAGCTCTAGCTGCGCATGGTGTTGTCAGCTCCAGGTGATGCCATATTTTTAACTCTTCTTGCCTTTTAAAAGCTGCACTGTTCTTTGTGGAAATGGGCCTGATGTGGAGAGCTTAACTTCACTGAAAAAGTAAGATATTTGCGGGCTGTGCAGGGCAATTAGATATTGATGCTTCAAGAAACTACACTGTCTTGGCATGAAATGTCTCAGTCATTTTTTTTGACTTGTGTTTTCAATGTCCCATAAGATTTTCTCCACATCCCCCTCTGAAGCTGCGGCTCTGAGAGGTGACACAATTCCAGTGCTGGGAGTGGAGTGGGACACAGGGAGCCCAGCCCTCCCCCCAAGCTCCTCCATGTGACTCAGACCTGGGAAAGCATCCCTTGGCACACAGCCTGGCGAAGGATGCATGCTCCTGACACAGTCCAAGCTGAGGCACATGAGCTCTCCTGTGGCCCAGGACAGAGGCCGTACAAGCAAGGTGAAGCACCTTGCTCTCCTTGGCTGTCCAGACCACCTGGCAGGTGCTGCAGAAAAATCATAGAATCACAGAATGTTTTAGGTTATAAGGGACCTTAAAGATCATCTAGTCCCATTCCCTGGCCATAGGCAGGGACACCTCCCACCAGACCAGGTTGCTCCAAGCCCCGTCCAACCTGGCCTTGAACCTCCAGGGATGGGGCAGCCACAGCTTCTCTGGGACACCCCAGCCAGGGGCTCCCCACCCTGACATTAAAGAATTTCTTCCTAATATCTGATCTAAATCTCCCCTCTTTCAGTTTAAAACCATTCCCCCTCATCCTATGGCTCCACTCCCTGATCAAGAGTCCTTCCCCAGCTTTCCTGGAGCCTCTTTAGGGACTCTAGGAAGGGGCTCTAAGGTCTCCCAGGAGCCTTCTCTTCTCCAGGGTGAACCCCCCCCCAGCTCTCCCAGCCTGTCCTCCCAGCAGAGGGGCTCCAGCCCTCCCGGCATCTCCGGGGCCTCCTCTGGCCCCGCTCCAACAGCTCCGTGTCCTTCTGCTGTTGGGACCCCCGGAGCTGGACCCGGGATTCCAGGTGGGGTCTCCCCTGAGCAGAGCAGAGGGGCAGGATCCCCCCCTCGCCCTCTGCCCACGCTGTGGGGATGCAGCCTGGGACAGAAGGTCTTCTTGGTGCAGGTGCAATGCTGCAGAGACGGCTGGGTTCCTGCTGGTGCCTCAGGCATCAGCAGAGCTGGACACAGCAGAAGCTTTTATTTTCATAAAAAATGGTGCTGAATTATTAGGCAGGAAGAACCCAGCTTTGCTCTCAGACAGTGATTAATCAGGGGGACAAGGTGCCAGAGAAGCTGTGGATTCATCTCCCCTAATTTCAAACATTTAGAAATTCAAGGTCTAAATCTAAGTTAGCCCTCTCGGCTCCCTTTGTGTTGAACAGCGAGAAATGGTCACTTCCAGAAGGTGCAGAGCAGAGCAAAGTCAGAGCCAATTAGCACTGCCAGGTTTATAAGCCTAGTGCCAGGTGCAGGAGGTGGGATGTTCAGAGGTGGAGAGTGTCGACCAGGAGAGGTGCAGAGTGCCAAAGGGTGGCAGGGCGGAGGTGCAGTGGGACAGAGTGGGTGGTGAGGATGATGATGAGGATGCTGTGGTGAAGCTGGGTACCATGGGACTACATGGAGTCCTTTGGCCACGTGTCTGTGAGCCCTCTGGATCCACTCATCCCTGGGGTGTTCAGGATGTTGACCGTCGTCTGACACATCCGAGCACGGCAATGCCTCAGGCCAGCTGGGAGCGTGGTGCCCACCCTGCTCTGCACTGAATCAGCTTGACAACACTCAGAGGAGTAACAGACTCAAACATCACATTTTAAATGCCCATAAATTTGGAAACAGAGCCAGAGCTCTTTAATCTTGGTTCATTTTTTCATTCGTAAAAAGTTAACAAAGGAAACCAAGCGCGAGCTCGAGCCATGAATTATTTAGGGAGGGTACATCCATCTCTGGTGGTTTGGGGTTTGCTTTGCTATCCTGGGGTGCGCTGGGGGAGCACCAGTTGGCTGAGGGCCAGCTAGATGTAGGATTTCCCCATTAGGGGTGTGATGTCCTGTAGGCACTGAGGAGGTTTTACTCCAGCCCCGATGGACACAGGAATGTACAACTATGTCCCAGCATCTGTCCCAAGACTTTGGTCTCCAGGATGGCTGAGGTGTGATGCAGCACTAGCCCCTCTCAACCAGTTGTCCTCTGCTTGGGGCAAAAAAGGCAGGGATTTTTCCTCCAGAAAAGCATGGGTAGTATCTGCTCCCCCAGAAAAAATATTTAGCAAATGCTTGCCTTGATACAGAAGAAAAAAAGCTCCCCCCCAAATCAGTGGAAAGCCGACAAAGTAAGGACCCACAGCAAGGTATCTCTGCACGTGCTGTCCCTTGAGCATGGCTGAGACCTCATGACATGTGGGAATGAGGGACTCCAGTGTCCCCTGGCTGGTGCTGGGGTCAAAGCCCTCCAACTGCACCACATCCTGGCCCGAGGCACAGCACAGTTCTGCAGAGGATGCTGTGCCAAAGCACGAGAATGGAGGAGCTGAAGAGGGAAGCTTTCCCATCCTGTTCTGGATCCCGGTGAGAAGGATGGAGGCTCCTGAGCAGCCTGGAGCACCAATTTCATGGAAATCCATTTATCTCTGCTTCCTGCAACCCTCACGACATGAATAAATGATGATTGCAGAAGTGATGAACCTGCCCCTGTTTAGGTGTGAAATGAATGTTTACAGGCATAGAATAAATCAAGTATCCCACGGGCGAGCAGCGGGATATTAAACCAAACACCCTTGTGTGCTTAGCACTTGCTGTTAGAGGCCAAGGGTTTGAAGCCTGGCCAGGTATTTCCATTAGCCCCAGTGCGACAGGCGCCAAGCACTGGGTGCCTGCTCTGCAAAGGCCAAAATATCTTGAAGGAAAGGAGGGAGCCAACAGCTCTCGGATGAGCAGTTTGCCTTCCATCTTCTCCACCTTCCCCCTCCGTTTCTCTACATACCTCTCTGCCTAACACTACAATCTGCACAGACTCTAAGAAGTCAGGAATACAATGCAAATTCGTGAAGGATTGGCAAGAAATAGTGTGTGTGCTAGTTGCCTGTCAGCATGCAGAGTACTTCTAATCTTGTCACATAAATAATACGATTATGTAAAATATCAAACAGTTGGAATAAACTTAAAAGCCACAATGTTCTAGTCACAGACTTAATAGAGGGGAAAAAAACAACAAAAAATAAGTAAAATCCTTTTCTGTTCTGCAGCATGAAGGGGAAATGGCTCCTCACTGAAATCAACTGGAGAGTACCAGGGGATGAGGAAGTGGGAACTGGTTGGGAGACAGAACTGCTCCTTAGGATAGCTGGACACAGACCCTAGCCTCTTCTAGACAGGACTGTTGAAGAGGAAAGACAGCAGAGCTGTGGAGTCAGGAGGACTCTCCCCCAAGGTCACTGAGGACTTTGGTACCAGTCAGGATGGAACCAATGTCCCCTGCACGCTAATTTGCCTCGCCAGCCCCAGAAACGCACTGCTGCAGTGCTACTGGTATGGGACACACCTTCTAACCATGGGAATTATTCAACTGAGAGGAAAACACTGATCCAAAAGCCCCCCGAGCCAGCTGCCTGCATTGGACTTGTCCTTGCCCCCCAGCACCCAGGTCCTGCTGGCTGCCAAGACCAGGATGCGGCGCGGAGGCAGCTGGCAGAGAGGGCTGCGTGCTCCTGGAGCACAATTTCCCTCTTGGCTTTGCATCACTCTGCATCACTAATCCTGCCCTCTATTTGTACTGCCTGCAGTGTTTCCGGCATTGCTACAGGATGAGAGGGGAGGGAATGGTGCCCAGGGACCCGCCAGGAGGGTTTTGCTACTGGCCCTGAGATCAAGAGCAGCATGAAAAGCCACCATCCCTTTGTTAGAGCTCACTAAAGAGACCAGGATGATTGAGATGGAAAACAAAATCCTCTCCTCTTCCCCTGCACAGGCACACACACAGCCCTGACCATGTGAGCTTGGATCCTTCGCATGCACCAAGATGGCTTAGGACCATGGACCCCCCAACTCCAGCTGGGAGTTGAAGGTAGAGCAGCCTCGGAGGTTCACCCGCAGTCACCCCACGGCATACAGCTGTGTCTCCCTCCAGATCTGCCTTCCAGGCCAGCTCCCGAGCCTCCTGAGCACCACCGAGGCAGCACAGAGCCTGTCTCTGCTTAGGAAGCACCAGGCTTAGCCACACAGATAAGGTCCTTCCCTGGCTTGCCTTTACTGGGACACGGAGGAGGAACTTCATGGTGTGAACCACCTTCACTGAAGGCATCAAGCAGCCATCAGCTGCACAATCCTCACAGCAGGGCTGGTAACTTCCGCCATGGAAGCCCGGACCAGCCACAGACTTGGCTCTGCACAGACCAAAGTGAAGCCTGGCAGGGTTCGGACTGCAACTCCTTGCCCTTCCCACCCATCAGTTCTCACAGCACTCCCCGTGGCCTCCAGAGAAGGGATGTGATGGGAACAGATGAGATGGCATACCTTTGGAGCAGGAAAGACCCCCCATTGTCTGCTGAAGCATCTGTGCTCAGCTGAGGTCCAGCTGCCAAGCTGTGCTAGCACTTGCATTCACGTTCCCTGCTGCATCCCCCATGGGTTTGTCACCAAGACTGACTTGCTGCTCCCAGACCTTGACAAGTTTTGGAGACTCCTTGCCTTGGGATAACGCCCTCCCACCTCCTAGTCAAGCTCTGCAAATTTCTCTTGGGGTGCGGCACAAGCTCCAGCCACTGCCCTGCTGCCTGCAGCACCCTGCTCCCACACGTGCCTGGGGAGCCAGGGACACGTGGCCAAGGCTGATGACAGTGGCAGGGCCATGCCCGTGGAGCACTGCCAGTTTGCAGATGTGTGCCCTGCTTGGGGCAGTGTGTAACTTACACGCTGAGCTGCCCCTTCTGTTTAGGAGAGCGGCTTTGACGAGCCAAGCTGCAGGCAGGGTTCGTGCCTCCGCGTGGTTGACTACCCGAGAGGGAACACAGGCACTTTCCCTGCCTGCCTGCTGCCTCTGACTCACGTCTGTCTGCCTCCAGTTTGCCCTTTCTGGGTGGGAAGACAGTCAAGGCCACTGTATGGAGCGGCTTATTTAATGAAAGAAATAGTTTCTCTCATCTGGCCATTTTAAAAGAAGGAAGCGAAATTGCTGTCTTCAGGGCATCCACAAAAGATGTCCCGTCCCCCCCGCCCCCCACTGCGCTTTAATGGATGATCAAAGTGGGAAAACATGCATCCCATCTCCTATGCTGATTAGACCTTCCTACTGAGGGCCAAGCATCTTTGTGAGTGACACCGAGCCCAGTTTCTAAGGAATTCTTCTCCTTGGCCATCCCTATAAGGATCGGCTGTCCCACTTTTCTGGGCTGGAGTAGGCTGAGACCAGCCAGCTCATTGCACACACGGCAGAGCAGCGACCCAGCAGCAGAGGACTGCATGTCACATCCCAGCCAAGCCTCCTTGGATCAGTGCTTTGAGAGCCTTGGCCTCACTCCTGTGCTAATTCCTGGAGGAAAAGCCCTTTCTGTTGCCAGATAACTGCACCTGATGCCCATGTCTTGCCACTGTTGCCACAGTGCCCGGGGGACCCTGGCTGGGGGAGCAGCTGCCTGCTCCATGTGTGCTCCTCTCCTCCCAGCTCTCCACTCCCGGTCCACCTCCCCAGGCAAGGAAGCAATGTGGGATGCTAGAAAAAAAAAGCCAAATTCCTGCCAAGGCAACAGTATGCCCTCCAACCCCCTCCTCACTCACAATATCTCTCCTCTACCTCCACCAGCTGCCCCCCAAAAGAGACTGGCAGCCCCATGGTTGAGAGAAGACTTACTGTCCCACCCTCCCGGTGGTCACATCACCCTCACACACGAAATTGCAGGGCTCACAGTGATTTTGAATGACAAGACCCGCTTGCTCCAGGGACTTCTCATGTCCTCCTGTGCCCATCTCTGTCCCCCCTGCAGGATGCTTGGGACTTCCCACATTGCCCTCCCATGAAGCCCTACAGCCCGCCCTCTTGCAAGAGGAGGGGAGGTGGGGGCAGCAACCCCTCCTCCCATCCCTGGTTTTCTGAGGTTTAAGGTAGCTGCTGGTTGTCATTGGGAAGTTGGGTTTATTTTAATTCACCTGTAATTGCATTCTCTCTACCCAACTCTTCTGCAGAGCATACTGCAAATATGCCTGTGTCACACAGCCTCTCCGCTAACAGATTGCTCAGCAAGGCAGTGCTCCAAGGCCTGTCCCCCTGCTCTCTCATAACTTAACAACCCTGTTATTGGCTTTGTGCAAATGCCGCTCAATTCCCTCGACTCCTGGCACACAGCTTGTTCCCTGTGCTGCCCTGCAGACACAACCTTTACAGCATGCCTCCGTGATCGCTTGCTTCCTGGCAGCTGCGTGCTCCAAGCTGACCGAGCATGGGAAAGCCCAGATTTACACAGCTGGGAGCAACAGGTAGTGCAGCCTGTAGGGCTTGGAGCACGGGCAGAAAGAGTTCAGATGCGCAGCAAGGCTGTCCATGCAATGGCAATGGTGTTTTCTTCTCCTACCCCAATGCATGGGTGCTGGGACCTTTCCATCCCTCTCCCCTGATGTCTTCCCACTCCCAGCAGCTTTTGCTGATCTCACTTCAGTCGAGTGCAGTCCCAGGACAATGCTATTAGAGTTCATTAGAAGCTTGGCAAACACCTGAATGTCTTAGTTCACTGTCATTTCCAAGAAACGTGGGAGAATACAGTGCTGTGGTTGTCAGTGGCAGCTCCTGGGATTTCCAACACACAAGGAGGAGAAATATTAAGTTTCACTTGATCCCACTGCATCATACCTATGTTTGAAGCTCCTTTCCAGCCTGAAACCAAGGGCTATAAATCAAAATGTTTTATTGAAGCAGTCTGGCACCAAGCATTATGGTCTCCCATGAAAAAAAACCCACCCTGCTTTTTCCTCAGCACAAATACTTTACCAAAGCAGAGGTGAGGCCACAAAGCTTTCCAATGTCACCAGCTGCAATCTTTCACTGAAGGAAGACGAGGCTTCAGCCCAGCTCCTGGTACTTCACTAGCACCAGAACCAGCCCCATCCCTGCCATCAGCTCCACTACTGCCACGGTGACCAAGGTCTTTTTTCTCCCAGCCCACTACAGCCCACTACAGAGCTTCCCACCTCTCCAGACATGAAACCCTTCCCCACAGATATAGGGTGAGAGGAGAAAACCCCTGAACATCCCCTGGCTCATTCTGTGCGGGGCCATCCCCTCCTCAGCTTTGCTGAGCACAGATCCAGTGCCGGACTCTTGCAGCTCTCCAAGCACCCAGCTATTGCTGTTATTCAAAACCAGGAATTTCTCTTTCTAAGTCAGAAAGAGCATCTTCCCAGTGCTGGCTCCCCTCACACATTATGAAGAGATACAGCTCTGTAAATCTCATCTTAGCCAAGGGCATTACCCCATGCCAGTTAGCACTAGATCAAACCCAGGTTTATTCAGCCTCCAACTAATCCCTTTGCAACAAGAACCACCTGCAGTCTGGAGTCCAGGATTTAGCAGGGATCAGTGTGCAGGTGTCTTTGATTTGATCATCCCTTTGGAAATGGCTGCTCTCTGCAGCCCAAGTGAAAAGCAGCCTGGGGAGGGGGAGCAGTGACAGGGGGCAGGTGGGAGAGAAAATGTGTTGGCAGGGGTGAGGAGAGCAACGAAGTGGGCGTTGGTGGTTTCCCCCCTACAGATGCTTCTAAGAGGCTAAAAAGCATTGGAAAGAGATGGGGGGAAAGAAAGGAAAAAATATCTTATTTTCAAGAAATCTCTGGTACTTAAAAGCTTGAGACCCGCAGGGGAAGCTAATAAATTTTAAATAGTTTGGAGAGTTGAGACCAGCAGTTTAACTTTGTGCGGCTGCTGAGTTGTTTTCCAAGTGTATTTAATGAAACCCTTCATTATGTTCAGATAATTACGATCTCTGCGTTTCTGTTGCTGTTGGAGTTTACCATCTGTGCTAACAGGTACGCGCTCCATCTTGACACAGTGGGCACTGCAAGAGATGCTCGCATTGGGCTTCGCTGGCAGCCTTTGGGGCTGGGACAAATTTTCTGGGATTGTGGGTTCAGGTAGCATCCCTGGCTGCCGCCCACCCCGGGAGCCACGTGCTGCAGCCACCAGTGAACACCTGGGCAGGGTCACGATCAGCCCTGAGGACTTCACACATGCATCCCCCAGGGTCCTGCCTGGAGTTTGTCTCTTGATGCTCCCCTGGGATGATGGTGGAATGGAATGTCTCATGCTAACAGGTCACTCTGGGGTGAGCAGCGCCCTGCTGTCGCTCCTGCTCTTTGCTGACCTCCAGTCTGGGTATGTGAGTTAGCCCAGGAAGAGGTTTTGGCTGCCCAGGACAACTCTGGGATCTGTAGGGATGGGGTTTGCTTTGATACCTGCAGCTCCCTGCAGCAGCCGGTATCCCCATCCCCTGCCTGTGGGCTCCTTCCATCTGCCCATCCCATCCTCATCCAGGGCTGCACCCCACCAGGGACCCCAAACCAAGCATTCCTGCTCCAAGCCCTCTGCCCATATCCACCCTCCCTCCATCTCCAGGAGGTGAAGCTCCAGGTATTCCTGCATCAGTCTGGTCTTCAGGGGCACGTGGCACGGTGGGGTGCAGGCTGGGGTTTGTGGCTGGGCTCTGACAGTGCCTGGGGTGCTTCACATCCGCTGCCCCACAGCTGCAGGGCTGATCCACCAGACGTTCCCAGCTGGCCCCCAGACATTCCTGTCCTGACCGCAGGGCCCAGCAAAGCTCACAGTTGCTCACCCCAGCTCTTCCTCCAACAGCAGGAGTGTGAGTCACCTCACCAGGGAGACAGAGCCATCTGCAGACCAGGGCTCCAGCTCCCACTGAGTGGGGTTCAGCTGCCCACTGGGAGCTGAGTTTGGAGGCTGTCCTGGCTCCCAGTCTGGTGGGATGGAGTTTTCCATGTGCTCACTTGCAGGGACGGTGTCACTCAAGGATGGGGCAACTGGGGCTGGGAGGATCCTCAGCTTGTGGTCCTCTGTAAACACCTCCAGACTCGTGCACAGCATCCTCCTCCCAGGTGTTCCCTTGCAGGGCAGGTCTGGTCCCACCCCAGAACCCCACAGGAGCATGTCTCCCATCACAGGCCAGCCTTGCCTTGCATGTCCCAGGCTGGTGTGGGATGGGAAACACCCTTGATCCTGTGGCTGGCACACGGTGATCAGCAGAGATGGCTCTGCTCTAAGGGAGCTGGGGAGATGTGGGAGCAAGCAGTTCGTCGCTGGTCATGGTGAGCAGCCATGGCAGGAGTGTGGCAGCCATGGGCTGTTTTGTAGACACTGAAGGGAAACAGCAGTGGGAGATGAAGCCAGTGGTGAGGCATGACAAAGGGGACTGCAGCCCTGAGGGGGAGGAGGGCTGCTGGAGTACCGGGTGCTGCTCTGTCCGCCTGCCAACTGGGCACTTTTTCCCCCGCTCTTAAATGTCAACGATGATGTTTCCTGCCCAAGCCAGCTCTTCCCCTTGGGGACTGGCCAGCAGGGTCTGTTTTATACCCACTCCCAACAGCTTGGGTGGCTTGGGACTGGGGCTGCCGCCTGAGCCATGCCAAGTTGGCAGCATCGCCAGGCTCCCTAGCCAGCTCCTCTCAGAGCCTGCACCCGCGCTCAGCCCTCGTCTGGCTCCAGGACTCCAGCTTGCCTCTCTGGGGTTTCCTTCCAGGGTGGATTTCCACAGGCAGTTTAGGAAAGCAGCAGGTCTGTTAGAGGGGAAAAATGAGGACCCCGTGTGTTATTCTGGTGATCAACCCCTCCTGAGGTGCGCAGTGCAGGGTCCCTCCTGTACAGCCTTGGGAATGTCATCCCCCTCTCTGCATCCTGTCCCCCAGCTGCCTCTCCTTAAATTGCAGAGGGAGGCATGGGGTGTCCCCAGAAAAAGCCTGAAGCAAGCCAGGGGTCAAGGAAAAACCCAAAGCTTCTACCCACTGCCTACAGCACCCCTCAGGGACCTGTGAATCCCTGGCCCAGGGTGCCCAGCAACAAAACGTTGGCACCTGAGGGCAAGTGGTGGGAAAAGCCTGAGGCTGCCAAGGCAGAGCTGCTCCCCTCGGTGCCCGTGCAATGCCTGGCATAGTAGGGGTCCTGCTGTAATGCATATAATTGTCACTTTCTTCCCTCCAGCATCCGCAGGGTACAGAACTTAACAGCTCTGGCTGATTCCCTTATTTAGCTCAGAAGACATCTGCGCTGCTGCAGGGCGTGCAGGGCTGGGGCACTTCGTGCACTTGCTTTTTTTGCAGAGCTGGGAGTTGGCTGAGTGGGTGGCTCTGCCCTGGGATTCTGGCACTTCCTGGGGTACTCTGGGCACATCTGGCAGGGGAGGGAGTCTGGGGGACAGCCCTGTTGCTGTGTATGGTGCAGCAGGAGTCTGGGAAAGGTGGAGGGGGGTATCACAAGCTGCACACTAGCAAAGGGACTGCGGATGTGTGTGAGCAGGAGTTGGAAAAGAAGTGTTGGTTTAGCCTAGCCCCCCATCTCAGAGGCTCCCAGGAGGGAGTGGATGTGTGCCAGCCCTGCCTCGGGGCAGGGACAGGGTGCATCCAGGAACAGCGGTCGGCAGAAGGGTGGTGCTGGGCAGGGCTGAGGTGGGACTGCAGAGCAGTGCGGAGGAATCTGGAGCTGGTACATCTGGAGGGCAGAGAGCATGTGGGATCCTTGACCTTCCCTTCACACTCCCCAAGTGCATAATAACCCTCCCAGCACTATCCCTATGTGGTGTAGCGCATCCCTTCTCCTCTGAGCCTATCCCAAGACCGTCCCGTCCAACTCGCACCTTGCACAAGGATAGTCACCTCAAATCCTTGAGGCACACGAGCACCCACCACCTGCCCAGCGTCCTTCCCTGAACTATGGCTGCCTCCACAAAGCGGAGCTGTCGTGAAAAGAGGGCTGCAGTGCTGGAAGGGACCACGTCAGGCTTTGTAACCGACCGCAGCCAGCATGCGAGTTGTGACAGTTCCTGCAGGACTTGGGGACTGGTGCTGGGACTTCCCTGCAGAGACGTCCCTGCCTGGAAACTGCTGGGACACCAGTGGGAAGGGGGAGCACTTAGACACTGCAGATGTGGCTTTAGGCACAAGCTACCACTTTTTCTGGTTTTGACGAGGTTCCCAGAGTCAGGATTCCCAGAATAGGTCCCCACCTCATGCCAGAGTGTCCTGGCTCTCTAAAACGTAAAGGAGGGGAAAGAGTGGCAGAGAAGGAGACGGAGAAAGAGGCCCGTAATGTGTAATGATCTTTTAATGCTCTCTCTGGCCCCTTCCCAACACATATGGGAGCTGGATGAGCCAAACAAACTGACACCAATTAAATCAGTATAAATAACATCCCGTAAACCAGAGGTGGGGCTCAGGCAAACACCCCCACTGCGGAGGATGTCAGAGCTGGCCTGAGGTTGACCCTCACAGCTCAACTCCCTTCCAGTTCAGAGAAAACCGGACCTTGCAAGCACCATCAGGGAGGAGAAAGGGATCCATATCAGAAAGGGGGATGGCAGAAGGGAGATGGGGAGCAGTGTGATGGGCAAAGGTGATCTCCCCTGTGGAGCAAGGGGTGCCAGGTCACAGGCACTAGCTGGGACAGGCATCTCCCTGCACTGAACGCCTTCCACAGGGTCACCTTGGATTGCGATGTTCCTTGTGCCAGTGCATCATGCCTCCCCTGAGCCAGTTCTCCTTCCCTGGGCTTAGCCCTACAGAGATCCTCGTGCCCTGGATGAGCTCCAGCAGCTCTGGGGCGCTGTGTGGGGTGAACTTACCCTGGTGGGCTGCTTAGCTGGCTTTGCCCTTGTGCATTCACTCCAGGCCAGTCCTGAGCAACTGGGCTTACAGTTGTCAACCAAGGGGTTTGCAAAGTGTGTGTATGAATTCCCCTTTCCTCCCCTCCCTCCCCTGCTCATGTTCCTTGCTTTGCCCCCTCTTCCACCTACCTCCCTGTTCTCTAAAAAGAGGTTTTCTCTGTTGGGCGCTGCCTCATCCTCACCTTGGCTGGTAGAGCCTTGTCCTGTCCCCTGGGGGTCTTGTGTCCCCCTGGGGTCTTGTGTCCCCCTGGCTCTCACAGCCAGGCAGCACAGGGGCCGGGAGGTCACAGAGGGGCTGCAAAGCCATTAGGAGAGCAGTTATGAGTGGCTGTAACTACCTGCATGTTAAAAGACCCAAATCGCCCTGGAGATGCTTCAATGTCAGGGCTGTAAAGAGAGGTCTGGAGCACACAAATGGAGTGGCAAGTCCTGACTTAATCCAGACAACTGTCACTGAACCACAAAGGAGCAGGGACTCTAATTAAGTCCCACAGCCCTTTGGGAAGTATCAAACCAGAAAAACAGTTCGAAAGCTTTAGGCAGGGTGATTTTAAACAAATGAGGAAGTGCCTTAGAAACAGCTTAAGATGAAAGCTACCAAATTAAAATCCTTGCAATCAGTATGGAGGCTACTTATGCAACAACCTCCCGAGGAGGAATTGGAATCCCAGAGATAAAACTCTAAACAAATAAAGAGACAGGAGATGAAGGAAAAAGAAATGAAACTTGGTCAAAAGCGATATACAAAGGGCTGCTTGAGCCGCCTTTGAAAAGTGGAAATCTAGCATCATGAAGGGTGCTTTTGCAAAGGGGCAAAGCCAATGTCAGGTAAATAGTGGAGTGTGAGGATGAAGAAGGTGCCCAGGTCTCCAGTATGTTTGCTGCAAGCAGAGAGCTTCCCTGAGCAAGCAGGAACGTGGCTGTAGGTGCCAGCCGGGCACCTCTCTGCACGCTCAAGAACTCTGTGTTTCCATGGATCTGGCATTAGCAGATTGGGGTGAACTCAGAGGTTGCCATTAGATGCTTTGGTCTGGGGGAAGAAGCCACCAGCCGAGCAGCTCCCCGTCCTTGGAGAGACAGAATATTGTCCTTTCACTTGAGCTTTTGGCAGGGTTGGCAGATATGAGTGGTGGCAGGTCACACAGGTAGCCTGGGAAGCCACGGCACATCCAGCTTTAGGGGAGTCCTGCAAACACACAGCTTCTTCCAAGCTTTATCTGGGGAAAGCAAACACAGCATGAAACCTGAAAGTCAAGTGCAGGTGCCTGAGCCAGGCCCAGATTTTTTAACGTAGGACTGGGCTGGGAGGGAAGAGGTGGGGGAGCAGGGATGTAGAGCCACTCAGGGCAGCACAAGGACACTGCCCGGGGGGACTGGGACCTCTCTGGGTTAGCAGGGGAGTGCCCTGAGGGTTTGCATTTGCCTAGTGGGTCCTTGTCTCCATTGAGAGGAGATGGTGGGTCCCACAATGACTCACAGCCCTAATGTGCAGGCTAAGATGATTGCACACTAACCAGCGTGAGTTGGTTGCATCTTCCAAGTCTGGAACGGCACTGCTTCTGTGCCCTTCAAAGGTACAGGCTGGCCAAGGTTTTGGAGCTCATCATGGGGACGCGGCATATTCAGCTGCTGGAGTTATGCTTGGGACACCAATGGCAGCTGGGTGAGGCAGAGCCAGTGACAGAGACATCAACTTTGCCTTTCGAAGGATGCAGGGGCACAGGGACAATACAGGAATTGCCCGAAGTCACAGATGACTCCGGTGAGATACACTTGCCCTGCTCCTGGTTGTGCTTTGGCGGATGTCAGACTGTGCTGCCGGATGCCCTGAGCTCACCGTGCGCTACACAGCAGCCACCCAACCTGGCAGCAGGGTGCTGTGGAGCAGCTGAGGGCACTGGGCACACTCAGCGCAGGGACAGGACCCGGCACAGGGCATTCGACAGCTGCCACGCTGAGGATGGGCTCACATTTGGGATTAGCTTCCTTCATGGCCCGGGCACCACCTGTATCCACGCAAAAGAGCTGCAGGAGGGCAGCCGGGGAACGTGCAACCCTGAGTCAGCGGTGCCATTGGCTTTGCCCACCCTGCCGGCCCATGAGCTGGGGGTGGGCAGAGCCCCCACTTGCCAGCCCTGCTGGTGTGTGGGCTGCGATGGGCACGCTGCCACCTCCCTGCCCTGCGGTGGGGAATTAAGCAGCGTGGCAGCGGCGGGAGTGCGGCTGGCAGCAGCCCGGGGTTACCTCCCTCCACGCCAGCAGCAGCCAGGCGGCAGCGCCTGTGGCCCCCGCTCTTGCTTGCGAGACGCATGGTGGGCAGGAGCGTTTTGGGTTTCTCGCTTCAAATCTAACTGGAAGAAGCTTAGAAAATTAGAAGGATGGGGGAGGGGGGAAGGAAAGGATAAAATACGATAAATAAAACAAAAAAAAAAATAAACCCCAAACCCTTCATTCTTTGATTCTTCCAGTTTTTTCACGCCAAGATTACTAATTGTCTAAGCATCTCAATTTGCTGGTTTCACTTAATCACAGACACTTTGGAGATTATCAGCCTTCCCCACATGTTCGGTACCTTGTTTCCAAACTACAAGACCCACGGGGAGCAGCTAGCAAGTGCCTGCAGGAGCGACAGCAGCAAAGCGCTGCCGCTCCCCACTCCCCGCTTCCCCCCTCCGTCCCTCCGGCTGGGCTGTCAGAGTTTGATTGCCTCTGAAACCGCCACGTATTCCCCCAAAGTTCCCGAGGATGGGGGCCGTGAGGAACGGCGAGGTGGGGGCTGGGGGCACCGTTGTCAGCTCCTGGCAGCTCCCAGCCTTTGATTTGCACAAAAGAAAGGAGGGAGGTGGGGGAGGGAACGGATATGATTTATTCAGCAAGTTCCTAACCAGTTTTTTTTTCCTTCTTCTTCTTCTTTTCCAGAGGCTGTGAAATAACTGAAGCCGACGGAAAGGTGAAGCGCTGGGAGAGATGAAGGAGGTGCATTTGAAGGCATTTTCTTCCTTTTTGTCACATCTCACTGCAAAGCTTTTAATTCCTGGAGTTCAGTTCCTTCCTGGAAAGTCTGAGCTGCTGTGATGGAGAGGGGTGGGCTCCCTGTGGGCAGCTGGGGTCCTGCTGGCCAGGACAGGGCAGGTAGAGGAGGAAGGAGGTCGTGGTGCTCAGGGTCTGTTGGGTGACTCCAGTCCCATGATCATGTGTAGGGTCCTGCACCTGGTGAGGAATAACCCCTGCACCAGTACAGGTTCGGGGTTCACCTGCTGGAAAGCACCTCTGCAGAAAAGGACCTGGGAGTCCTGGTGGACAAGAAGTTGCCCACGAGCCAGCAATGTGCCCTGGTGGCCAAGGTGGCCAATGGTCTCCTGGGGCGCATTACAAACAGCATGGCCAGCAGGTCCAGGGAGGTCATCCTCCCCCTCTGCTCTGCCCTGGTGAGGCCACAGTTGGAGTCCTGTGTCCAGTGCTGGGCTCCTGTCCTGGTTCCAGCAGGGATGGGGTTAATTTTCCCAAGGAGCTGGCCCAGCACACAGGTATTCCATAGGAGGGAGCCATGCCCAGTCTAGGGGGGGCTGCCTCAGCCTGCTTCTTTGTTGCTGGCTGAGGCCAAACCACAGCAGCTCCCCCAGTTCCAAAAAGACAGGGAACCACTGCAGAGAGTCCAGGGGAGGGCTGAGAAGAGGATCAGGGACTGGAGCATCTCTCTGGTGAGGACAGGCTGAGAGACCTGGGTGTGTTTATCCTGGAGAAGAGCAGGCTGAGAGGGGAGCTCATCAATGCTCAGCGATATCTAAAGGGCGGGTGGCAAGAGGATGGGGCCAGGCTCTTTTCGGTGGTGACCAGCAACAGGACAAGAGGCAACAGGCACAAAGTGGAACACAGGCAATTTCATCTCAACATGAGGAAAAACATCTTCCCTTTGAAGGTGGTAGAGCACCGGCAGAGGCTGCCCAGAGGGGCTGTGGAGTCTCCGTCTCTGGAGAGACTCAAGACCTGGACACCATCCTGTGCAACCTGCTCTGGGTGACCCTGCTCTGGCAGGGGGTTGGAGCAGATGACCTCCAAAGGTCCCTTCCAACCCTGATCATTCTGTGATTCTGTGATCTGTCACTGCTCTGTTGTCCACCCCAAAGCCTGGGGGTCTGCTACAGGTGTCTGGGAGGCAGCTCTGCTCTTCACCATAGCACTGCTTACCATGCCAAGACCAAGGACCTGCCCAGTGACAGACTGAGCCAAGCAGAGACTGCTCTGCTCCAGTCCCTGCCGAGGAGCATCCACCACGGCATCCATCAGGCCAGGCAACAGGAATCAGGGCATATCACCAGCAGTGTGGATGCCACAAGAGTGATAGGACCCAATAGCTGGGGTGAGTCATTTTTCCCCACCCTGTTAGATTTGTGGTAGTCCGGGTATCAGCACATCCCTCTCAGTATTGGAGGGTTAGCGAGAAGAATCAAGTGGCATCCACAATGTGAAAAAGCATCTGAAATCAAATTTTCTTCTTTGGAGGGGAAAAATATAATATTTTTTTTAAAGGAAAAATGATGATTGTAAACTTGACTTATTTTTGCTCAATTTGTCAGCGTTGGGATAGCTGCACACTCTGCTAGTCCAATTGTATTTTTCACTCTTAAATAATAGAAACCACAGAACAGCTCCAGGAGCAGGGATACCTGGGGGAAGCATGAGGAAACCGCAGGAACAGAGACACCACCACCATCCGACACAGATGCCCCTGGGTGGAGAGGGACCTTCAAAGCCCTGCTCATCACATCTGTACCAGGGATCTCTGCTGGATTTTCTGTTCCATGGACACTCCAGGGAGGCAGCAAAAAAAGAGGGTCCCATTCATCAGGACCTACGGCTGGATTTACCAGCTGTCAGGACCAAAAAAAAAAGTAAAATTTCCAATAATTCTGCTCTATTTAAAACCCAAAAAGAGAATTGTGATGAAAAGGTCTCATTTACAACCTAATCCCACTTGGTACTGTGTAGAAACTCCCTGGGAGCTCAGCACTTCTCCTGTAGACCCAGCTTGGATCTGCAACTCTGGAATCCCCATTTCCTTGGGAACTGTCTGACACAACCCATGGCATTTTTTTTTAAAAAATAATATTACCACAAACCATTCACCACAAACAATCCGTGCTCTTTCTGACTGTACCAGAAAGTGACACAGCCCTTCTGCACCACCACCAAAAACATTCGCATCACTGGGAGGATGACTGTGGTCCTGCAGGAAGAAGCTCCTTGTGCACAATTCATTGAAGGTTGGTGTTTTTTTTATTTCCCATTTGCGAGTTGGCGAGAAGCTGATCCTGATTTCTGCAAATGAATTTGTTATCTGCAAGTGTTCGCTGAATAGTTTATGCAAACAAATTTCAGCCCATGGGGTGTTTGCAAACTGTTCATTTCATGGTATGTGATTAGTAGAAATGGTCAGAAAATGGGTGCAAAACAATTTTTGTGAGCTGTCCTCAACACCCAGGCTCCTTAAGCCTACATTTCCATCGCTGCCTTTTCTATTTTTTTTAACTGGAATTAGAAAAATATTAACCAGCACATGATTGAACATTTCATACTTTGTTTCTAGCTAAAAAGCTCTAAAAGGAGGGCAGCTGATGCTCACAGAAAGAGCAGACCTTTCTGAAATGCATCGATAAACAGAAAGCAAAGCCTGCCCAAGAACGCTCTCGAAGGATGAGCAAGCAGGAGGATGGTCCCAGTTGTGGCTGACTTGAAGACCGTTTTGGAGACTAAACTCTTTTTTTGTGAGTGCTGCATCTGCAGACTTCAGCCAGCCCCACCAAGAGGAACTCAGTGGAAAAAGGGGAAGGGGAAAATGAGAGCGTCCCTCTCCCAAAAGAGCACAAACATCCTGCTTAGGTGCTTTTCCTAAAGAAAGAGGTATAAGCCACCCTACAGGGATCCCCACCCAGGACCCATCCGATGCCAGGATGAGAGTGTCTGGTCTCCAAGGCTGAGATGGAGACCATCTCCCACTCCCAGGCCCCAGCACTATTCTCCGCTCACTAAAGCTTTAAATGGAGCACTCCTCTGGAATTTAAAAGGAGGATTTAAAAGGAGCTCCTTTAAAAGGTGCATTCCCTTGCCTGCCTTCCGCTTGACTTCCCACAGTGACTCTGTCCTTTCTCAAATCTCTGCAGCACTCTGCTCACTCTCATAAACCATAAAATCTGTTCACTTTACCACTGCTAGTGCTACAGCATCCACACCGTGGGCAGGGTCTCCATTACAGGTCCGTCCCTCGTGCTGGGAAGGACCGAGGGACATAAAGCTGGTTCCAAATGACCTGATGGTGATGACCCAGAGGTGAGACCCTGGAGGAGCTCGGTGCAGACCTGTCCAGATTCCAGACCCCGTGTCTGGGGCATGCGGGGGGCTCAGACAGAGGTGGCACAGGCAGCTTGGAGCAGAATCGGAGGCTTTCTCCATGGGTTTAACAGCGCTAACAGAAAACGGTGCCCGGAAGATTTATTCATTTAACGCATCTGGTAATTACATTTCGGCAGGTGGTATGTGGGGCCTGGATTCGTTCCACGCACACCAGGCTTGGGAAGGCTCCAGTCCCACGTTTGATAAATCTCAGAATAGAATAAATAAATAAAATCAACAGTCCCCAGCTGCGAGTGTGGAGGAGGCATATCCTCTCCCCGTGCAACGCGCTCCCCCTGCCTCCCGCGCTCCCCCGCACCGGGGCTGTGATTCAGCACTACACCCCTCCTCCCGTGGCGGGGATTCTCCCTGCTCTGATGGTGTACAGGCACCGGCACACGCACCGGCACGCACACGCGCGTGAGACCGGATGGAAAGCGGCAGCGTGGGTGGAGCGGGGGCACACGGAGCAGTGCCCGGGTCTGTCTCTCCTCCCAGGGTCACGGGTCTGGCAGGGATGCAGACAGCGAGAGACAGTGCGGGAAAGCATGGAGGAGGGACAGGGAAGATAGAGCCAGTGGCAGAAGGATCCAGAGCTGAGCAAGAGGAAAAGGAACTGAAGGTGAGAAAGGGGACAGCCCATGGAGTGATGACAGGCAAGAGACAGCCAAAGGAAAGCATGGGGCAAAGGATGGTGGAGGAGGTGAGTGGATGGAGATCATGCTGGGGAAGTATGGAGGGGACAAATCCAAGAGGGGGGGACACCCCAGGGACTGAGGTACAGCCACTGCAAGGGGACCGAGCACATCCCAGGAGCCCGTCTGGAGTCCCCACCATTGCACATGGTGCTGCTCACAATGACAGGCCAGGACATGGGCGTTGGGGCCCTGGGAGGAACTGGAAGTGAAGCCTCATCCCAACTGTGAGGAGCAGGGGTGGGGACAAGGAAGGTTGGGCCACAGCTTCCTCTCCAAAGGACCTCAGATTTTCCAGGCTGTCCCAGCAGGGGTGGTGGTGGTGCCAGGGTGTGGACGTTTCCCCTGACCCTACCCTGGGCTCCGCGTGATGGAGGATGCTGTAAGCACAGCTGGATGCTCACACCCAGCCCGGAGCGCAGGAGATGCCTCGGACCAACATGCAAGGGCTCAACAGGGACTCGCCAGCCTTGGCTTGTGCCTCTTGCCCATGCCAGGGGTCTCCATGGGGTGCCCAGGGGACTCTGCAGGGCAGATGTCCAAGGCAGGAGTTGGTCGGAGGGCACCATGTCCCACAGCGCCCGGCAAGATGCCAGCACAAAGATTGCGGCTGGATTTTATTTTTATACTTCACCTCCCTGCCCCCTTTGTAGAAATGACATAATTATGGGGATTTAATGTTCCACTGCTAAATTTCTTCATTTTTCAGGATAATTTCCACTATTTCATCAAGGAATAATTAATTGCATTGTCTTTAATCAGTTGTTTTACAAATCCAGCAGCGCAAGAAATTTTCATAGACAGACAATGCAGGCAGCTGCTCTTCCCTTCTGGGCGCATTAATGAAGTGAAAGAGCTTGAGCTGGAAAAAAATCGGCTGGCAAAAAAAGAAATCTATTGACAAAGAGATTGAAAAGATCACAGTGTAATCCCTTAATATGTGCGATAGGGAGGGAGAGGGGAGAGACGGAGCCCAGGTGTGAGGGCAGAAGGATTTGGGCTGCTGGTGGAGCTCAGGGCTGCTTACTCAAGTCCTTGGCATCAGGGACATCTGACACAGATTTTAACATGTGGGTGCACAAGTGTGTCTGCCCATGTGAACGTCTGCATAATAAATGTCTATGCATGTGGAGGTGTATGTGTGCAAATGCACATACGTTAATTAAAGGGCCAAAATTTCATTTCTAAAAGGTGTCTGAAGCAAAACCAAAACCTTTCTTACCCTGGGGTAAAGGATATGATGGATGCGGTGTCACAACGTTGATGGGGTCAGCACTCCACCCTGACTTTCCTCCTCTCTCAACACCTTCCTTCCCTGTGTTTCCCAGAGTTATGCCTCCAGGGCATAGGCTGGACTCCATAGAGATCCTGAGGATGCTACTGCATTGAGCCCAAAGCTGTCCCTAAGCTCCCTGCTCCAGCATCTCTGGGGTCCCACCTCTGCTCCAGTGCCTTAGGTGCACAGCACCAGCTCTGGCATCTCCTGCCTTGCATGATGCCAGGCTCATGGTGTTGTGCTCTTATGCGGAGCTGGAGTTGTGAAAAATAAATGGCAACAAAGAGGAGAAGCAAATGGATGATGAGACATCCCAGATCCTTGGATCTTCCCCTGCTCCGTTTCGGTGCAAGGCTCAGATACCCCATGTGTGTGCGGCAGGAGGGAGAGCTGACGGTCTTTGTGGAGCCCCCAGTCTGTCCAGGCTCCAGGATGGATTTTCCACCTCCTTCACTGTGGTTGACCTTCTGCACCCCTTTGCACCGTGATGGTTGACAAGATGGGGCAGTTACACACTACTGAGGTCTGGGCATGGCCCCATACCGCAGGGCTTGGGTGGATATTCAGCCCTCGCCAGAGAGGGCCGATGCTGGGGTCCAGCACTTTGATCTGGCCTGTGAGCTAATGAACTCCTTGGAAACTGCAGCTGTGAATTTGTCAGTCTCAAGGCTGGAGAGTTGACAGCCCAGATCCTTTAGCAAGCTGTTGCCTCCAAGCAGCCCAGCGCCAGGACACTGCCCAGCCCCGACACCTCCTTGTCTCCCGGGCATGGCATTGCTGAGATCTGGGTGAGAAACCCACATGCCTGAGGGAATCTGAANAATAATATTATGTTAAATAATTATGTGTTTATATAATAATATATAATATGCTATTCTATAATATATAATAAAAATACATAATAGTATATTATTATATATTCATTATTCTAGTTCTTGCACAGCGCTTTCTATCACTGAATCTGAGCGTACTTTACAGAGGAGGTCATAACTTTTACCCAAAAAGATTGTGAGAGCCTCTGCACAGCGTGCTTGGTATTTTTGGCACGGGTACAAGTGTGGTGATAATTCAAGGTGCTCCGTAACTGGTCAGCAGCCCTGCAGGTGCCAAATAACCTTGCTTCAGCTCCATTCAGTCAGGGTAAAGGGCCAGGCCAAAGCCAGGAGGTTGGCAGGGGAAGCAGAGGTTTTCTCTCAGCCCTGCTTTGATGTCAGTTGGCAAGCAAAGGGCTGGATGTGCGCCGCGGGAAGGGGTGCAGAGGGACAGCCCGAGGAGTGACCCCGGAGGAGTGACGAGGATGCCTGCAGCAGTGTCTCCAACCCAGACGGGCCAAGCCACGCTGCCGCAGCCAGCTCGGGCAGCTCCGCTCCACGCCTTCACAGATAGCTTTATTTTCGGATGACAAGCCGCACAACACCAATGCCCTGAACCTCTGGGCAGGTTTTGTGTCAGGAAGACACTTTCCCAGCCTGAGAGGGCTCAGCCACCAGACATGGGTAGCTAAGGGTATAGCTGCCCTTAAAATGCCCTGCCCAGCTGGCCAAGGACACTGTGAGATGGTCCAGCTGAGAGGAGAAGAAGAAAGGCTGGAGGAACCTCTCACCAAACCATCCCTCTGGGGCTGGCTTGAAATCACAAGGAATCGTGGCCATTTATCTGCAGGAGAGCAGGGGACAGAGCTGCAAGAGCAGCATGCGTTGTGGTTTTCAGACAGTTTTAAGCATATCTGTTTGCATATACGTGAGGAAAAGGGATCAGGGTTGCTGTGGTTTTCCCTTGGTATCTGTTGCAATCAGGTATCTGAAGGTTTTCCCTAGAGGCCTCAGCAACAGTTAAAAAGAAACCGGTGTTCAGAGAGAGGCCCCTGTTCATACAAGGAAGGTCATTGTCAGGCACTGAAAGAGACACGTGTCTACGTGAGCCGGGTCTGGGGGCATCTCTCCTCCGCAACCAGAGACAAGCAGCTGCTCCAGAGATAAGAAAAAGATAAGGACCCCCCTTCTGTCCCTCCTGCCCTTGCTCAGGTGGAGAAGGAATAAGCACGGGTTTTAATCCTGCTTATCTGAGAAGACTGGGAGAAGCTGGCTTGCTTTCCACCAGCCCCGTGGAAGCAGTGCCTCGCAGAGATGAGAACAGCCCGGCAGAGATGCGGGATAGCATCTGTCCTAATTTGGAAGCAGCGTGTGTGTGGATAAGGGAGAGGAGCGCTGGAAACCGGAGGAGGTGCTGAGGATGCAAAAGAGAGGGGAGGAAAGCTGCAAGGCTGAGGACACCCCAGGCGTTCCCCAGCTGAGCTCTGTAATACCTTGCGCTGTGGAGAAGGGGCGAATTGGATTGCTTGTGCGTGGATGACAACGTGGGGAGACGCGTGCCCTGATGCCACAGCTCCGAGCGAGGACCTGCAGCAGGCACAGAGCTGGTTGGAGACCACAAGGGCGTCGCAGCAAGTAGGAAACTCCAGGCTCTGGGGCTCCACCTCGGGTGGGTTTGTGTGCACCACCTGAACGTTTGTGCCACGCTGGTTTCCTGGCACAAAAGCAATACCAAAGTTGCGCACAGACGTGCCCAGGAGGACTGAATTTGTAATTCGCCTTCATGAATATTCACAGTAAGTACCAGTGCATCCTCCAATACAACCCTGACAGCAGAGCCATGTGATTCAACATGAGTGATTA
This sequence comes from Chionis minor, assembly GCA_013398295.1. Classification (NCBI taxonomy): domain Eukaryota; kingdom Metazoa; phylum Chordata; class Aves; order Charadriiformes; family Chionidae; genus Chionis; species Chionis minor. Next base: position 100,649 of record VZSF01009511.1, on the reverse strand, counting down.
CCATGTGGCCAACACAGCTCAAAGAGCCCACACTAAATACCCACAGGATCCACAGAGTTAAATTATTTGAAGGAAAATATAACTCACACATGATTTTCCGTAACAATCGCTACAATCGCAAGCAGCTTGCAAATAGTCTGTGCATGAAAAGAAGCTGATTTTCTCTGGGGAACTTCCTACTCTGCTCTCAGAATAAGCCTCCTAAAGCAACACCTTCAACAGGTTTCCGTATTAGAAGTGTGTTCTTCGTTATTAAACTGCTTTATACAGTTATCAACCCAAACTCCTTTGCAGCGTAAACATATCATTCCTGGGAGAAGCTGTCAGTGGAATGCCAAACTACAGCATGCAATTAAAGCCCTAAACAATACAACACAATAAATCACTGGCGCTATGGCCGGTCAGTGTCGCCAAGCATGGAGTAAGGATCTTAATTACATTTAGACCAAACAAGTATTAGATTATTTATGGGATACTGTAAGTGCTTGACAATGGGTAGAAAGTCATTCCACACGCATCCCTGGGCATTTCAGAGTCCAGATGAAGAGGCAGAGAAAGAGAGGGAGAGAAGTAGAGCCAATATCCATCACGGAGCAGTATTGGAAGGGAAAGAGCTGTTGCTTTAAATAAGGCCCAATTGCATCATCAATTTAAAAGCAATAGCAGTAGCATCTGAAGAAAGCAGCAGCTGCCACAGGTGGCCAAACAGCTGGAGAGCTGCCAGCACCCACAGGAGCCACCAGAAACCTCAGTACTTTGTCACACTACGGCACATTTTTAACCCTTCTGGACCGGAGCCCCTTACTACGCAATATCCAGGGCTGGAAAGAGCCTTGCTGCACACGGGAGCTCTGCAGGAGCCGGGGGAGTTGCTGGGGGCTGCGTGGGGCAAGGCAGGTTAGGGCTCCTTTGCATACATTACCCAGCATGCCCTGCAGATCACAGCTGGATTTTAGCACGTTCCAGATGTGACTGGGACTTGGAAGATGTAACCTGGCTGGGAAATCAGAGGGTTCAGCTGGGGCCATAAGAATCTGCCTCCAACTACGGGCCATCTCAGAGCTCATTCATGGGTCCTTCAGAATGATGTTGTGTTTTAAGGCCCAACTTAGGGCATCTTTTCTGTCCAATGACCCTGGAAAGCAGAGACTTCTCTGCTCAAGATGACAATTTGGGAAGGACTCGTGCTTGCTCCCAGGCGATGAAGGCACATGAATCTTTCTGGAAAAGCTGTTTGCTCACAGAGCTTCCTCCAGGGAAGGATACTGAGGCATGAGGGCTTCTGCCCCACTGCCCTGGGCTGAAACGGCCCTCCCTCATGCTGTTAAAGGGTCAATAATATTGCATGTTAGTCTACTACAGACCTGCAGATCCTGGCATCTCCAGGCTATGCAGTGGCGTCAGGATGCCAAAGGATGCCTGTCCGTGTTGTCACGTCCCATGCTACATGACTGGACTCACAACATCCCGGATCCTCACAAGTGACCTGTTGCCACCAGGCTTGTGAGGGTGCTTGTGCCCACATACATCAGTGAAGCGGTGGAGCAGGGCAGCTGTGGAGATTCAGATGGGCTCCAGAGCAGGATAATCTGAGGACAGACAGCTCATCTAGACCACAGCGTGTTGCTGAGAGCCCTGGGGCACTCAGGCCACTGGCTGTAACCTGAACATCATGGACATTGCTCCTGCTCTTATTCAGAAGGATGCTGCCTCAAACCCCCTATAGCAAACCACAGCAAGTGACTTAACCAGCGGCTCTCCACAGCCCAGCCCCGGCTGCAGTCACGGTGCCCAGCTGCCGTCTAGTCGATTTGCCCCGTGGGCTTGTCTGCTCGTCCACCACACAACGCTGCGGTGCCACATGCTCAGCGCTGGAAGCCAGGGGTGATGGCAGAACAAGGGCTGGCTGTCCGAGAGACATCCGTTTTGGTTCCAAACCCTCCCTCTGCCATCCTGCACAGCCTAGGGCAGGTCATCAGGATTGGGTTCATCTGACTGCGTTCAGGCATCTGCAGCGGCACTCCTTGTCTAGACAGCCGTCGGTCCATGGAGGGATGGCTGGTGGCGCGCCCTTCAGCCCATGGCTGTCCAAAGTAGGTCAAATGAGTCTGTTTTACCAGCAACTATTTACTGCTGTCGGCCCTCTGGCATGGGACATGTAAGTCCAGCTGGGCTGCCTGAAATCAGGGAAGGTGATCACACCCTACATCACCAGGAGCTTTTGCTCCTTGTGCCTGCAATTATTTGACTACCTGTCCGTCCCGTCCATGTCTGAGTGCTCCAAAGTGACCACAGGGTTTGCCAGGCTCCTCACAAAGTGTCTGTGAGCTTCGGAGAAGCAGAAGACAACAATTTTTTGTTTCTTTCAGGCAGGAGTTGACATTCTGGCCCAGCATTTCAGACCAAGGGTGGCATGGGCAGTGCCATCCACGCCTGCAGAACTGAGGTAACCACATGCATCAGGTATGGTTCACATTGCCCGTAAAACAGGCACAGGGGACAGCCCCCAGATGTGTCCATTCCTAATGTCACTTTTTTGACCCAGCTGAACCAAATTTGCTCCTTTTGCTCGGCCATGAGACCCCAGGCATGGATCCAGCATTGTGGGGCAGCCCCATTCTGGCAACTGTGAATGGGAAAGGGGCTGGACTGTTTGCAGAGAGATGAGGCAGGACCATTCCTGGGGTCTGGGAAAAGCCGTGAGCAAGGCAACATGCCGGGTGTTGAAAGGGGCAGGTGACACAAATCGCTAATAACAGGGCAGGCTGATTGATTAAGCTGACAAGCTCTGCTGATCTCAAGCACTGGTCTGAGACCATGCCACGCCACGAGGTGGCCACAGCTCCTGATTGATGTCAAGGTCATGGGAAGGCACAAGGAGGGGGAGGAACAGGAGCCCACTCATTGCTGGGGATTATTCACCAGTACTGGGCCATGAGCAGCCACCACGCTCCCTGTCCGGGCCAGTCCATGCTGGGGCTGGATGATGCACCAGCCAAGCCTTGCGCGCACTCTGGACTCCTCTCCCATGGTGCAAACCACTTTGAGGATTTGGGAGTTAATGCTCTTTTTTTTTCCTCCCCTCTCTTGTTTTTTTTTCATTTCCCCCCCCACCCCCCCTTTCTGTCTCAGCAGCCGACAGGCAGTAAAAGACCCTTTGCAGTTGTCAAGGCAACGCCGTATCACGAAGACGGTGCCGTGAAGTGGCAGCAGCCAAGGGCTCTGCTCTCAATCTCTGCCGCTTCCCTCGCGAGGCCGCGGTGCTGCTGCCAGCGATGCTGCTCAGCGCGGGCGAGAGCCGCCCCATGGGAAAGCGCTGGGTGGGCAGGAGGGGAGGTCCCCCCGAGCCTGTCTGGCTCTGGCCCCACCAACCTGCACCAAAGGCATCCACTTTTCTGCTATAATGAGCCCTCCAAGAGCACTTTCCCAGTGGAGACATTCCTTGGGGTGCAATGGGGGGAGCTGTTTGCATCCCACAAACCTGCTGCATTAGACTCACCAGGACCACGGCAAGCCCTGTGGTCCCTGTGCTGGGAAACTGCCACGGGCAAAGATGAACAATTCTTTGGGCACCCTGGCAGGGACCCTCTCCCCACAGCTCCCCCTTTTCCCAGCCTGTAGAGCAATTGCAGCAGGGATACAGGAGTTTGTCCTTGTGTGGATCCCATTTTTCCAGGCCAACATGTACCTTCTCCGTCCTCCCACCATCCCCACTGCAGGCAAGAGCATCCCTCCTGCTCAGGAAACCAACAGCGTCTTCTGGGCATGGTGAAGCAGGTGGATGACAATTTGCAGGCTGTCTCCTACAGGTCAGGGTCCCCAAAGAGTAAGATGAAATCTGAGGACAAGGAGAGTTTTATTTGGCAGCAACCTTCTTGGAAGGAGGTTGCTGGAAATGCTGGATGCCTCTGGAGATAAACAAGAAGAGGAGATGCATCCCTTGGATGGAGACGTGTGGATGGCTTGATTCCTGTGGCTCCACAGTATTTGCCTGGTGCAGCGTTCCCCATGTACTGGCCTTCCCGAGCATTCATCCTTCTCACCAGCTCTCAAGCTCTGGTCCAAACTGCACATGCCTGGCCCCAGCATGTCCTACACTGGCCCAGGTGCTCCAGCAGGACCAGCCAGAGGCATCTCTGCCCCAGCTGCCGGCTCAGGCCACCACCACACGGCGCTGCCTGGGGAGCGCCAGGCACACGTGAGAGCTGAGCCGTGCTCCCTCGCTGGCTGTGGGAGCTGGCACGGGTGGCCACGGCGCCCGCACGCTGGCTGCGGCGTGTAAACAGCCAGAAGGGAGGTGGCACATGCTCACCCGTGCCTGCCAGCACAGCCCCTTCCAGCAGAGATGGTGGGGGCAGCCACGCACACCCCTTAGGTTCTCACAGTCACATCTGAGCTCCTCTTTCTGCCTCCCCCAAACCAGCCCCTCTCCCACCTCCTTGTGCACGGAGATGAAGCTCTGGAGGTTCGTACGGAGCAGCGCCTGCACCCACAGCAATCCAGAGCCACGGTCTGGGCTGGGCTGCCTGTGGCGCCTTTGCCAAGTCCCGAAGCAGCAGCGCAGCAGGAGCCCTGGGAGCCAGGCATCACTGTTGAGTCTTGCTGATGGCACCTCTGATAGTCAGGGCTGGCTCCCGATGGGCTGAGAGCTGAATGCATGCTCAGGTCCCTGCCAGGTCTCTGCTCAGCGTGGGGTGCTGTGGGGCCAGCCATACACTGTGAAAGGAGGCGGGGAGCGAGGAGGGGATCATTCCCACGGGAGCAATGGTTTTGGAGCAGGGCGGTACAGTCACGGAGCACATGGAGATGGGTAGGGGCCAGGAGCCCTCGTCTCAGACCAGGTGCCCAGCACACCCGTCTGCCTGGCTCCCCACATCATCCCGTCTAACTCCCCCAGGCTGGCCTGTTTCCCAGCACCCCGAGAGAAAGGTGCTAAAATGGGACCCGTGAACCCCGCCAGCCCGGGTGCTAACAGTGCTCAGTGAAGGGGCTGCAGGAGCAGATGCTCATCCTTGATACATTTGGCATTTTCTGTTGCTCTTGACTCCAGGGAAATGATTGCTCTGCTCCGAGGGATCTATAAATAGACATTGCCCACTAACCTCCGCTCCCAGGAGGCCAGCAACGTGGCAGGAGCACAGCGACTGCTGCCAGAGCTGACGCTCCAGCCTCCGCCTGGGTCAGCGCTATCTGCCAGGCTCCCCGGACCTGCCCAGCCTGCCTCTGCCTTGGAGGAGAGGAGGAGACCAAGGAAATTATTCTCCTGAAGTAGACAGCATCTAAGGGTGGCTTTAGAGAAGGGAAGACGAGACACAGCATCTCTTTGTGGTGCTCGGGCTTTGCCCTCCGTGTCACATCACTCCTGCCTGAAGTCGCCTCCCCACAGGAGCGCTTTGCCCACCTGGGCTGGGGGCTGCCTGTGCGTCCCTGTGCCAGCAGGCAGATAGTGGGCAGACACCAGGGGGTCCCCCACTTTTGTCCTTATCAGGTCCTGGCAGAGCTCTCCGCACTGTGCTGAGGCTCTTCAGGCAGCTGCCTGCTGTGGGGCCACTTCCCCGGGAGCAGAGCACAGGCATGGACATCTCCCCACATTGCCATCCTCCCCTTTGGGACAAGCAGTGGAAGGGACAGGAGGAGCAAAGTGATTGCCCTTTTCCTTCTGCTCTGAGAGCACCAGGTGGCCCCAGCACCTGGCTTGTCCTGGAAGATGCTGTGGGGCATCCTCCTCTTGGGACTTGTGTCTCTTCCTTGTTGGAGAGGATGTGGGCAGGGGGTGAGTGCTTGGAGAGACCTTCATGCCAATTGGTTGGGCATTCCCATGCCACAGAGAGGGGTGGCCATGCAGGCATCTGCCAGTAGACTCACTGCATGCTCAGGCAGTGATAGGGTTCAGCCCAGCTCTGCAGCTTGTCCAAACTGCCCTCCTCTCTGCTCTCATCCTGTGTCTCAAGGGTTGGGGAAGCCATGTTCAGTATGGGGGACACCTACTGCCTTTGCACCTTTCAGAGAGGGGGTTGTGTCTTGCTTTCTCCAAAGTCTTGTGGCCGTTGACCCTCTGTGCAGCATGTCCCCACTGCCCCACATTTCATGGGTGAAGGACCTCCCATGCTGGAAGTCTCTGCCCATATCTCACCTGTCCTGTCTCACTTTGTAGATGTGGACACACACACCATGCCAGAGCCAGACAGAGGGACAGGTTCCTCCTGGAGTGACCTTCAGGGCTGGGGACAGTGAAAGAGCTTTCCCTTCTGGAGTTATTGAGCAAGGGCCAAGTCTTCAACCTGATGCATGAGCATTGGTATCCTTGAGTTGACACCATCCCCATGAAGGGTTGATCCAGGAGATTTCCACAGTTTCACAATCCCAAAATTAAAAATTACAGGCCAGGGAAATTGGAAAGGTGTTAGAGGGAATTACAATGAGATCTGAGCACCTAAATTACTTGGGCTCAGGCTTTGAAAGGATTTAAGCCCACTGTCTCTAACTATATGCAACAACCACATAGCAGCAAGCCCGTCTGGAGCTGTGTCTGCACGTGCTCAGGCCTTCAGCAAGTCTCTCACTGGCCACGCTCCCAGCAGTCCTGAATCTTTCCACATCTACCTGCTCCTGGAGAGCTGCTCCTGCCCCAGCATGTGTGGTACCCCACAGAATTCAAACAGCTTGCCCTGAGTCTCAGGGGAGATGCTGGGAGGTGATCCCCATGTGGGATCATCTATGGGATCATCTATCCGCTGTAACCACAGCTGGGGTGAAGATGGCCATCCCTTCCCATGAAATGGTCAGAGATTTCCAAATCAGTCCCAGGTAGCACTGGGATGGAAGTCAGGCTTTTTTCCATGGGAAATGACATCACTGAGGAGGAACACAGAATCAGCTGGCATTTGGGAACTCAGTGGCACGTAGGATGCAGGTTTAGGTCTTGGTGAATGCCGGGCTCTCCAACCCTACCAGCCCTGAGGTCAGGGATCAGCAAGGGACAAAACATCATGAAGATGCTCTTCCCCAGCAGCGGTTCAGCTCTGGGGGTCCGTTTCGGGCACAGTTTCCTGAGGATGGACCCGGGGTTTCTCTGGCTCAGAGAGGACAAAGATTCCCCAGCAGAAGCCGTGCAGATGCTATCGGCAGGACCAAGCTCTGCTCTTGCCGGCAGCAGTGAGGGGGAGGGGACCTCTGCTGGATTCATGCAGCTGCCGGGGACAGGCAGGATGCGGCCGGCGGGTGATCCTTGGTGAAGAGAGGAGGATGTCGGCAGCAGGAGGCTTTCGTTAATGCATCTCCCACTGTGTCCCTGCCCGGATGATGAGCTTCCTTGGAAAGGAGGGGAGAGAACAACCTCCCCACCCTGCCAGCTTGGAAAACCTCACCCGAGCGATGCCAGGATGTGTTGTATCGTGTTGCCACGGCAACTGACATCTTACGGTGCTGAAGCAGGCGTATGCGGAGTCATGCCACATGAATCACGCGAATCATCTGACCTCGGCGTGATGGGGACAGACAAAGAGCAGGGATGCGCTCGTCAGGGACGACCTCCCGGGCTTGGACGCGGTCACTACTGCAGAGATGGGTGCAGAGGAGAAGGGGTGGGGTGGGTGTGGGCAGCAGCACCGAGTCCACCTTCAGCATGAAGCCAGAGCCTCGTGCAGCCCAACCTGAGGGACAGTGGGGGCAGGAACCTGCAGGGGTGCTGGGTCTGGAGCATCTTTGCTCTAGGGCTGTGCGGGGTAATGAGCGCAGAGGGGCTGCACAGTGCGCGCCCCGTGGGCTGGGCTGGGCATAGGAGCTGGTGATATCCCCCTTCTGCAGTGTGGGGACAATCCTGACAAATGCTGGGCATCTCTCCCTCCCTGTACCAGCTGCCTTTCCAGCTTCACTCATCCTCTGAAAATCAGACTGGAGGATTCTCCCTAGAATGTCCCAAGTAAGTTTAGACCCATCTGCCTGGCTAGGAACTGACTGGGCACACCCGTTGTGACAAGCGTGTGGCTTTATGAGGTTGTTCGCCCAGGGAATAGGATCAAGAGTCCCTTTCCAGTTCCTGAATGTCCATGTGTTCCCAACAACAGGCTCAGGGCTGTGCTGCCCAAGTGCGATTTGTTCCTCCTGGGATGCTTGGCACAGGGGACCACTCTCCGTGGGTGGATTCGAGGGAGGAGGAGTCTGCTTCCGTCTGTCATGTTATTTAAGTGACACCTACTAGGCATCAAAGTCAAGGAGACCAAATTTTTCCATCTCAACTTGTTAGAGAGATGAAATTTTTCCAATCCAGCAGTGGAATATTACCCCCTCTCCTCCTCCCAGATAGAGTGATTGCAGTCTTCCTTCAAAAAATGAGGACGAAAATTAGTTTGGTAGTTTGCTCTCACTTCATTCCCCTTCATCTTTTCTCGGGGTGGAAAAAGGTTTGAGGTGAGAGAGAAAAAAGCCTAATACCCAAAAGCTGCGTTTAATTTCATGAAAAGTTCTGACAAAACACATGCGCATCTGGATGTTTTTCTCCTTTCAAAAGGAGAGTAACGTTTTGCCATCCAGCCTCATGTGAGAGAAAGGCAACACAGACTTTCCCCAGTCAACCTCTCTGGGATCACTGGTTCTTTTTGTCAGCAGTGAATCTCAACAGAAATTCATTTACTAGCAAAATGTCCTTATGGTGGAGTCTTCCCCGTGTCACAGCAGCGTTTCACAATCTGTGAAGCCTCTGAAGCCCTGGTTTACAAACAGAGTCGTTTCTCCAGTCAGGAGCAGACATGCTACCAAGGGATGACCCTGACCCACTGTACATCACGCAGAGAGGACAGCCAAAAGTGCTGCTGCGATGCAGAGCTTTGTACAATACAAATCTTGTCTGGGGAATCTTAGGCCTGGAAAAAGAAAAAAATAAAAATCCTAAAAGATTGATTCCTGTTCTAGCCAATTTATCCTGCTGCATCCACCCAGCTCTAGTGAGATCTCACTGGAGGCACCAGGGTGGGGATGCAGAAACAAGAGGGAGTGAAATCTGCTCTTCTGGAAGCAATAAATGCCTTCTGCCTTTTACAGGCAGTTCCTGACCTTGCTTCAGCTGATGGGCAAGTTTATAATCTTGCTTTTTAGCTAAATGGAAGAGGCAATTACTCTCCCTTTTGGATTGAAGTGACTTTAGGAACAGAAATGCTAAATGAAGAGCCCTGCAAAAGCTGAACCAGGAGGAAAACTGGGGTCTCCTGGGAGAACAGCTAGAGATGGAAGGGCTGGCAGAAGGCAACTATAGAGCAAAGGGCCAGCAGAGACACAGGAGTGGTGCCGGCTTTAGCAGGAGGAGTAAGGCAGCAGGACTTGGTGGTCGAGCAGCCACAGGCATTGCCAGCAGGGGAATTGCCTGCTGCTGCCTGTGCCACCCACATCTGGTGGAGAAGGCCCCCATCTCCAACCCACATGCCAATAAAGGGCTCTGCCAGAGAAATCCCTGTTCCTTTATTGCTAAGAGCAGGCTACTATGGCCTCAGGGCTCGCACATCACTCAGACTAAAGTGATAACTACACAGAAAAACACCCTGATGTATTTCAGCTTCTCTGCGCTGGTGAGCTGGAGCACTCCCCTCTCCTCTGCTTGCAGGATCTTGGCTGCCAGCTGCTCTCCAGCTTTCACCCCAGAGGAAGAGACAGTCACCACAGCAAATAGTCGGGAAGAGGAAAGGGGGCTCTGAGCTCATCTGCACAGGACACGGGCACAGCTCAGGGATCAGTGACCTTACGAGCCCTGGAGTAGGGCAAATCTGGAGCAGATTTCGCATGGACGTGAGCTCTCATTTCCTCTCCACACATATTCCCACCCATCAGCAGAGATGCAGAAAGAGATTGGGAGCACGAGCCCTGTGCTTTGACAGCAGAGTGAATTTGGGCAGCTTTTTGCGCTCTTGAACCACCCCACACTTGCCCCGTGCTACGCCCTGGCTGCAGTGATGTGGGACTGACCATCACTGGTCCGACCTGGTCCTGGTCCCTAGAACCGGCAAGTGAAATGTGCCAGGGCCCTGCTGTCCTTCCCCACAGCAACGCTTCGGCACGGTTTGGCTTTGTGCTTTGCTTTTCTCCCCCAGGACCAGCTCTACCCTGAGCGTCTTTTTCCCTCTTCTCTTTGCCCTAGCTGCCTGTGTTTCTGATCCATTGTTTCTGCGGCAGTGATACCGTCCGTAATCGGCTCCCCGGGAGAGAGACATGGCCACAGGGTGAAGATGCAGGAGCACCAGGGACTCGAGGCTGGACATTGTTAACATTTCCTGAAATACAGGCAAAACTTGCGAGGCATTTGCTTGCTAAAGCCTCTCCAAATGACTCTGACCAAGATCTCCCCATCTGGGTGAAGACCCTCTGCCTTTGTACAACCCCAACACATGGACATGTGTATACTCACATGCACAGGAGACACGGATCAATGTGCACATGCAAACATGCACATGATCACGCACACGCTTGCACACACATATGCACATCTTCCCGTGAAGACACTCTCCCATGTATACACAAGAGCAGAAAAGCAGAGATGGTCGGTTTGTGGTGAGAAGTGTTTGAAGAGTCTGACCCCACCGTGCATCCCCCTTCCCCCGGCAGAGGCAGTGCCTGGGGCTGCGCTCTGCATCCAACGGGCAAAGGGCTGAGGGTTTAAGGGACATGTGAAGCGCTGAGTTCCCCGCTCTGCTCTGACACCAGCAGCTCTGCAAATGCAGCACACCACGGGCAGAGGCAGGAGCGACCGACTGTGACTGACAGTGAGTATCGCCATCCAAAGGGTCACCAGCCTTTCTCCTGCGGGCACAGACAGACAGACGTCCCGCAGTCCTCATTGCCGCCCACTCTCCCACCTGCAGCCAGACTTGGTGCTGCTCTTGTCAAGGCAGGGCACAGACTTGTCCCTTCAGAGGCTGCCTGGACGAGACGTTTCTTCTACAGAAAAGTTCAAGCAAATAATGACACTTGGATTGAGATATTTTTCTTTGAGCAACGAAAAGGTTCAGAGCAGATATGTTTTTAATAAGCATTTTGACTGAAGTTGAGCTCTTCCCCTGCAGCAATTTGATTTTTGTCATAATTGCATTTTTCAACAGGGAAAATAAGGAAGTGGTCAAGCGACTCGGGTATCACTGGGCATCACATCTTGAGTAGTCAGGTCCTGCAGGTGTGAGCGAAGGCTCTGGGCATGACATCGCTGGCTGCACCTTCACAGTCTGGCAAGAAGGAGTGCAGGGCATGGGCTTACTGCCAGCTGGCCTCCAATTTCCAGGGCTGCAGGTAAGAACAAGGGCATGCCATGACCGTGTTTCCCCCCGGGCACTGCTGCTGCCTGCATCCCCGCATGCCCTGCGTGCTGCGCAGTGGGATGCTGTGCGCCAGGCCATGGCCCTTGCAGAGAGTGGAGTCCTTCTCTCCATACCACCTCTGGCAAGCTGCACGTCTGCCTGTGCCTGGCCTCCACCTCTCATCTCTAGAGCTGATAATACCAGTCCTGTGGCTCAGTGGAGCTTGCTGAGCTGGGGCGATGCCAGAGCTGGGACACCTGGGCTGGCCACAGGCTCGATCAAAGTCTCCTGATACCTGTAACTGCTCTACATCAAAAGCTGCTGGCATGGAAATGGCTGGCGTTTCTCTTAGGGCCACGCTGGCTGAAGGCAGTCCAGCTCTTTCCTGGGCCATGTGTTTTCCAAATAGGCTGCTGTCCCTTCTTTTGGCTTTCTCCTTTCTCCCAAGCGCAGCAGTTTCTTCCCCTTCCCCAGCCGGGCTCAGCCTGCGCGGAGATGGGGCACGTGGTCTTTGTGCCCCGGGAGGGATGTTGGGGGTTCACTGCTTTGCTTTCCCCTGGTCCTGGAGAAAGCAGCCGCACGCGATGCTCGGGCTCGCTGGTAGCTCGGAGGCCTGATGGTAATAAATGAGTCAGGAGCACATCTGCACACAGCGGAGACGCTCCCTGCCAAGTCGCTGCACTGCAGGACCACTCTCATCTGTCTCTCTTTAACAGGAACAAATGGAAATGAGCGAATCAATTAACACAGCACATTAGCAAAATGTCAGAGCCTCCCAATCGCGCTTAACCCTTCCCTCTGCCAGCCCATGCCAGCAGCCCAGCACAGCCTGAGTCAGCAGCACCGGTTGTCCCGGCCACAGTGGCTGCAGCCAGTGGGACCTCTCCTGACCTGCCCAGGCGGCAGAGAGCAGAGCGGAGATCGCAGCAGGGACCACCGCGCTTGGGGATGACATGGAGGTGGGGAGCTGCCGGGGCTGGGGAGAACGGCTTGCTGCCATGTGGACCACAGCGCAGCTGGCTTGTGACTCCCACGGATGCCTTCATGGCTGCAGAGAGGCAGTTGGGAGCAGGTTTCCTCTGGATCAGAGCCAGGAGAGGGAGGTGTCTGGGTACCAGCTCCTTTATTTCCCCCCAGGCTCACCCCTGCGTGGAGAAACCCTGGTGAGGGTATGATGTGGCTGAGGCATCCTGCATGAAGCTTGTGCAGATGGAGACAGCGCTGAGCAAGGCTAAGTCAGGCCAGAGAACCAGCACAGGGCTGGGCTTTCCTGCTGTGGGATGCTTTCCAGCTCCGAGCTCCCTCACCAGCGTGGGACAAGGGCTTGCAGGCTCTGTCGATCAGTTGTTCCTGCACAACAGTGCTTGCACATGTGTGAGCAACAGGAGCATTAAGCCCTCTCTCCTCTTCTTTGCCCGTAAGTGTCACAGGCAACAGGAGAGCTGTATTAAGACATAATAAACTCTCATCAGCTAATTAATAATTAGAGACACTTGTGTGTGAAAGCCTGGCTCCATTGGTGGGATGATGCACCTCAGCTCTCCTGCCAGGCACAAGCATCAAGATATGCAGTCCATGCTGGACCTCAGGGCTGACGTATGGCCAGGGTGACAGTGGTGCCAGTCTGCAGGACATTGAGGGCTCCAGTGGGCAAGGCACATCTCACTTGCTTCTCCCAGCACTTGTTTAGGTGCAAACGCCTGGCCTGGGTGTCCGTGGTCAGGATGTGGGCAAGGTCTCATTTCACCCAGAGGAAACAGGGCACGGGCCATGTGGCTGGCTGAAGCCCTCACACCAGGTGGGAGGATTAGCCAGAAGTTCCAGCTATTCCCTCCTTCCTGTGGGGTGGAAGCAAGGCTCTGAATTCCCAAACCGGGCTGAAATGGAGATTCCCTGTGTGATGGCCCTACAGAGCTCTGGCCTGCAAACAGGCAGCCTGACAGGAGCAGTTGCGCTTGGCCACTACGTTCACTAGCTGGGCTTATGAGCTTGAAAATTTCTCAATAAGTCCTGGAGAGGGTTGGAAATAGAAGACAACTTGCAGCATCAGTAAGAGAAGATGCAGATGTTGTCAGCAACGGCTGGTTCTTTGACAGGTGTCTCTGAGCACAGCCCTGTTGTCACCCCATCTCCCCACAAAGGCACCGGTGCACTCGCACACCGATGTGCACGCACAGACCCCGCGCTGCCAAGTGGCTCATCACCCACCTTTGCGCACACGCAGGAGCGCGCACACGCTCTCAAACACTGCTGCCAAGTGCTGCGCCTCCCATCTGAAATGGAGATGGAAACTTTCTGAGAGCCACTCAGAAACACTGGAAAAAATGCTGTAAATAGCCCAGGGTTCGACGCACTTGAAGGAGGAGAGAGCAGAGCTGTCTTTGGATAAAAGACCTGTCATCTCGCACACCCAGGAGTGCCAGCGATGGCAGGATGCTCCTGGAGGGAGGTGAGAATTTGGGGAAGAGCCTCTGCGCCCCAGGGTCTGCTTGCCTGGCACTGCCCATCCTGTCCTCCGTGGGAAATCAAGGCAAAGCCGTGAGAAGCCCCAGGAAGACAACACAGGGGCTCCGAATGACTGGGACCCCTCCCCAGCTCTGCACCACCCACCAGCCATCACCACCTCTGCCCAGCCTAAGGGACAAGGGTCACACATGCGGACCTGCCACATCTCCCTCTCTCCCATAAACACAGGTGTGGAGCTGTTTGCAGCCAGGGCTGGATCAAGCCAGGTCCTTTCAGCGTTATTTTGCTTGATTTTGTTCTTGCTCTGGGGATAGCCCACAGACAGTGCAGGATGTCTCCCGTAACACTCACAGGGACCCTTTGAAATACTCCAAAAGAAAAAGGCAGGGAGGAGCCCTTCTGAGCAGACACTGCCGAGCAATCCCGCCAGCCAAATTCCTGCATTGTGGAGCGAGGTGATTACCCGCCATCAATGGCCTCTAATCCACTGCCATCGATTCCCACAGGAGCGCCCAGCTCCGCGCTCCCTGCTGCATACAAATCCCTCCTGCAGAATAGGGACGGATTGTCAAGGCATCACCTCGATTATGCGACGTGGCCCTGATAGCTCAGGGGACTTTGTGTCCAAGGCTTCCCGGGCCCCGGAGAACGTGGGGTGTGAGAACTGTGATGCGAAGCCAAAGGCGCCGAAACAATCATTGCCATGAATTAATAATGTTCTGCATATCTACGGGCTCTTCCAGCTGGAGATTTCAAACCACTTTTGCAGGCACTAATGAGGACGAGCTGGGTGGACGCAGCCGTGGAAGGAGGTACCCAAGCTCAGAGTGCTGCAACGCAGTGATGCTCCCGGATGCTGCCGTCCTGTCCCTGGTCCCTCCCGGTTCTGGGATGCTCTAGATGGACTGTGCATGACTCGGCGGGGGCACCTGTAATTTGTGCCTGTGCTCCCCGTTGCAGCCCTGTGGTGCTCCTCTGCAGGAGCTGTCAGGGCTCAGGGCCGATCTGCATCAGCGCTGTGGTTAACGGGCATGGCAGGGGCCCGGCTGTGCTGGCTGTCGTGTCAGACATCAGAGCTGTGTGAGACCTGGCAGTGCCATCACGGAGATGTGTGCCAGCCCTCCCCACAGCCCCATCCTGGGCAGAAGTTGCCTCCTCCTCCCCCTCTAATTCCTGGGCACGTGAGACCAGTATCGGGGACGGGAACTGGTCCAGGCTGACCAAACCCCACATGGTCCCTCGCCTCTCCCAGTGCGTGCTCCTGCCAGCTGCCTGCAGCACCGCTGTGAGCACGGTGGCCTCCAGAAAACCCAAGGGGCATCTGAGTCTACCTGAGACCAGGGACAAGACACTGGCCTCTGTGCATGTCGCCTTTGGCTTTCAACCACCCACGCCGTGCTAGCAGGGAGAGCTTGGGCTGCAGAGTAGCCTGCTTTAAAACCCAGAGCAGCTGCTGCATTTCTGGGGGCTGACCCTCCTCCCCGAGCGAGCCTTGAATATGTTCAGAGATGCCCACAATCCTCTGACACCTTTGGATGAGAAGAAAAAATGCACCAGCCCAGTGGATCCATGTTTGTTCCTCTACGGCTGCAGCTGCACATGTGCAGGGAGACCTCCCTGCACAGTGCAGGGTGCAGGGTACACATCTGCCTGCTTGTGCCTTGCACCCCTCGTGGCAGCAAACATGCAGACAGAGTAAGAGAGGGGCAAATAAAGGCAGGAGAGGAGATGGGGCTACGAGTACCAGTCTCCTGGTTACCTATGAGGGACTGGCTGGTGGATCCAGCTTGCTGACATGGGGCAGCTGACCCATAGCTGTGCCAAACCCAGGGCTGCTCGGCAAAGTGAATCCTTGGACAAGGGACACAGCGCTGCCTTCTTGGTCCAGTGTCACCTGTTCACATGGTGTCCCAGCCCCAGCCCACCAGGAGATGGGGTTTGTTGGGAGATGTGATCTCCCTCCACACTCAACTCTTCCCTCTGCTCTCCCAATTAGGAAGTAGTGCTGGTGGCAATGGTCACCAGGGAGGTGTAGATACAGATGTAGGTGCCACAGCTGGGCCACTAAGGCTCAGAATAGGGGTCTCCTGGCTCTTCACCCTGGGTTCCTGGGCTGTGACTGTCACACTATCCCAACCCTTCAGCAGCAGTATCTTCCAGGTTACTGGAGCCCCTTTCCCCATGAAGGACAACCGCTTCCTCATTCACTTACCCGCCTACAAGCTGTGACTGCTCTCTTCCATGGCTGACATGACTCCATTCACCCACACTAGAAATTTTTATATGTAAATATATATACATAAAAAAGTGTGTCACAATCCTGCTTGCAACCTTTCTAGTCCTCTAGGGAGGGTTAAGGAGCACAGTGTCTGGATAGTCCTTGCACTCTGGACAGTCTTCTTCCAAAGTCAGGGCTGGGCAGTTGCCTGCTAAGCAGCTCCATGTACGTCTGTCCAGCCGCCATTCCATGGCTGTCTGCATGCCCAGCCTCTGCAGCACCACAAGGCAGCATCATCCAGTGCAGAGATGTAAATACAGCCCCACTGGGACCCGTGCTCTGCAAGTGATTATGCACAATCTTTTTTTTTTTTTTTAAAAATAAAATCAAAAAACAACATGGTAAGATTCTTATTTCCAAGCATGTTCACAATCCTTGACTAATCTGTTTCTCTACTCATATTTTTTATCTGTGTATCTATCCATCTTTTTATCCTTCCCTCCTCTCTCCAGTGCTTCACCCTACCTCTCTCCACTAAGATTTTTCCCCGTATCCAGTGTGTCTGTGTGTAGCCATCTGTTTGTCTGTCTCTCTAGCCATCTGGGTGTCTGCCTACAGTGTTTGCTGTGTCTCTAAAGCATATACAGGCTGCATGTATAGATCTATCAATTGGAGGTCTACTTGCCAGTCTCTCTAAGCTGTGTTCTGTGGGCTTCATTAACATGCAAATTAGCAAGATCTGACTGGCTCACTTAGCTGCTACTTCTCTTAGACAGCCATGCAACAATGCAAATACTAATGAGGCTCTGGAAATGGCACTTGCTCTATTGCTAAGCAAGCATGCACACAGAGCAGGCTTTGGCAATTTCAGGCATGCCATCCATCCTCACACCTGCTGGAGGACTCAGGACAGAAGGGATGGGTGATGGATGGATGATTAGGGGCACTGATGCGGAAAAAGAGGAGAGAATTCCTGCTCTGATGGGGATGCCAGCACTCCCAGCCCCAGGATCCCTGGCTCCAAGATCCTTTTGTCCTCGTTGCTACATGCCACTGCTCTGGACCCCAGCCACTGATGGGATCCCCCTGCTCCACCAACCCAGCCGACACGGATCCACATCGTGCTGTACTGGCTTCCCGCCATGCCAGCATGCTGGGATGTTTCAGCCTCCCTCGGGTCTGAAGGCTCTGATGTACCTGGGTTATATATATCTTCTCCACGCTGTGCTCCCTTTCCCCAGACAGGAGAGGGGGAGCTGTGGCACCTCTGCTCTTACAAACTCCCAGACCTGTCTCCCAGCAAAAAGAGTACAGAAAAGCTCTCGGGCAGCTGGGTGCAGCCAGACTCTGCCATGGGGCTCGGGAGCTGCTCCTGCCTCCTGGTCCCCCAGCTGAGAGCCGTGCCAGCTCCTGTGCTCTTCTGCTCTTCTCCCTTCAAGCACATAACGTGAGCCTGGGTCACCACGGGGGAAGTTTTCTGTTACTCTTCAGCTCCATCGCCTCCTCTAATGATAATTCAACTATACACCTCCTTGTAAAACATCTAACATGATCAAACACTGTGCAGCAAGATGAAGGCACCTCATCTTAGGAACCTGGTTTCCGTATTCCTTTTTATCCTGGAGATAAAATAAAGAACCATTTGCTCTGGCTGCTGCTGCAGTCTCCTGGCTCTCCTCACCCACGCTACTACCCGCCCCCTTGGGAAGTAACACCGCAACAAACCCAGGCTGCTTTACCCCCCAGTCCTTTTCATCTCGACCCTGACTGCTGTCACAGGAGAAGCGCAGACTGGTTCTGGCAAGCACTCACCAGGGCCCGGAGGGATGTCCCTGTCTCTCCTCTGACAAGGTGATGTTATTGTGTAGGTTCCTACAGCTGCTTCCCAGTGGCAAAGCCGGAGCAGCCACCGTGCACCTCTTACACCTCTTAAGGGCAGCACTCCCCTCCCGCGCCAAAAGATGTTCGCAATCACGCTGGGTGCTGGGATGAGGGAGGAAAAGCAGCGTGGGATGAGAGGGAGATGGAGCTGAGGCCAGAAGAGATGGCCTGGAGCTTAGAGATGAAGCACACCTGGTAAGCAGATAGCTTAATGGGGAGGATGACAAACCACAGGCAGGAAGGGTGGCTTGCTCTGTCCGGAGAGCACTAAGGTCCATAAGAAGAGCCATGTTTTGGTGAGGGAGGGAATGAGGTTCTCTGGGGATGGAGCTGGCCCAGCTTATCACAGACTCAACAGTAGCCCACGGCACTTTGGTAACTCCATGCTGTGGTTTCTAGGGTTCTTTGTCTCTCCAGAAATGGTCTTAGAAGAATCTTCTCTGTGGAGGTCATCTCTGCCTAGGAGATAGGTCTTGTAAGAAGGTGAAGTTCTAAATACAGCCTGGGAGACAGAAATTCCTCCTGGTTCATGGACAGTACCTGACTTAAAACTCAGTACCTGAGTTTAAGCAGTGCGTTTGTGGTGGAAGAGGGAGGTCAGGAGCTGTTGTCGCCTTTGTGGGAATTGCATTGGACAGGGATCGGCTTTCTATGCTGAGCCAGCCCTGCAAATATCTCTGCTTCCACTTTTGCAGCCTGCAGTTGGGCACAGCTGGGGCACTAAAGTCTAGCAGGTAAAGGGCTGTTTTCTGCTGGATGTCGGCTAGATCGTGCCAATGTAAAAGCTCCACACGCCCCTGGCAATTCTGAGTCTTCTGCGGCATGGCATGCCCACCCCACTGCAAATACCGTTTTCGGAGCAGAGTCCATCTTCCTTGCTCAGGACGGTTGGCGACATGTGAAATGCATGTTTGCAAAGCAAAGTGCCTGCCCGGCTGTGTGAGGACCCCATAGATCAGGCACAGACAGTTTCAGAATCACCTCTCTGCTTGAGGAATTATTTGGGATTGCTTCTCCTGGCAGGAGAGTCCCACTGCAACACAGGACAATAGGGAGGAGCTGTTCCCATCCCATCACTTGTCTCTGCTATGTCCTCAGCTTGGCAGTGCCCAGGGGCTCCACTAATGCATCCACGGAAGGCAAGGCTCCATTTTCCAGTCCTGGACTCTGTAAACTCAGTGTTTCCACCCTGAGAAATGGCATTACTCTATCGAGAAGACATGGAGACCTGCTGCAGGGGGAATCTGTAGCAGGATAAATCTATCTGATGAAATTGCTCTGCTCCGGGGATACTGGCATAATAGCACCCTGTGCTTGACTGCACTCAGTGTTTGCACATCACTAGCCTTAGCAGCTCTCCAGGTCTCTCCTCACTCAAGTGTGGCCTCCGGCACTGGGCTGGTCTCCTCATCCTGATGGACTGATGCTCATGGAAGGAGCCTTCAGTGAAAAGTGCCCCATTGGAGAGTGTGTAATGAACGTTCCCTAAGTGAGATATTCCCTCGCTGCTCTAAGCTTCATGCTCCCAACCCAACTCTCTGATGCTGGGCTGTCCCTTGGCTTGGTTCTGGTGCCACAGCCATGTCTCTGATTTAGCTTGAGGCCACCAGACTGCAGAGATGTTTCCTGAGGCTTTGTGGACTTTCATGAAGGGATGGGGGAATACCTTCTACATTTTGTGGCTCCAGAGTAGCTTGTTACCAGTTTTTAAGCCTTCACAGGGCCTAAATGTCCCCATGTTGCCACTGCAGTCTGGCTTTCAATCAGCCCTGGCTGGAAGTACAGAGCTCCATCTCCCCTGCCTAATACAAGCTCAGACCAGAGTCCTCTCCAGTCAGACCTGCATTAAGCCCAAGATGGGTCCCTGCTCACCGTAAGAGGCAGGAACCTATCCCAGAAACTTCCTTTAGTGTGGCCAGAAACTATCCTTGATGGTCTTGCCTTGCTCTTACCTTTCATTATCCACGCTTTGCCTTAGACTGGTGTCTAGGCTCTGGCCAGGACAGGTTCCCAATGCACCCAGCTGACTTCTTACTGTGTCCCATGAACTTTCCTTTATCACTGCTCAGTATAATTGCCAGCTCTTCCCTTTCTGGGGACTGCAAACACCCCATTTGCTGGCAGAGTGAACATCCTTTAAGAGGCCATGGCACTTGGTGAGGTTGACAAAGGCCTTGTTGAGTGAAGAAGGGTCAGTCCAGCCCTCTTGGGTTGGGAAGAGCCAACTCAAAGCATTTGGGTTTGGGATGAGCCAGGTTGGGTCAGGCGGAGAGGAGCCACATAGCCTGTTTCAGATAGTTCCTGTCCCCAGACATCTCTCCAGAGGATGAGACTGAGATGAGCTACTCCAGTGCTGAAGGCAGAGTAATTTTAAGGGGAGACTTGAGCAGTCAGGTGCCAGGAGGCTCTGCTCTTGGCTTGGACAGGTTTAGGACTGCACCTGGCACATTGCATGGGGTGGTGAAGTCTTCCTCAGCAGGGGCAGTAGTTAGGAGACCGACACCTGTACATGCCTTAGGAGCCTGCTGAAGAGGTGGGGAGCACTGGTATTCCCCTTTGTACAGCTCCTCCTAACTGCAGTGTGCACACACGCACACACACACATGCACACTGCACACCCCTGGGGTGGAGCTGGATGAATTCTGCCTTGACATGAAACATCTGAGAAGCTTGCCAGTCATTTACATGCTGTAAAATAATAACGGAGGAAGGAAAGCAGGCGACACCTTCATTTCAGCTTCTGTCTGTCTTGTGCTCTGATCTCCGACAGTCGGAGACAAGGCAGAATAAAACATCTGCTTAATTTGACCTGTCGACTCTTCAGGGAGAATTGCTCTCGTCCGCCGATGCGAAGGTCACCTCATTAAGAGGAGCGAGAGCCGAGTCCCCCACCTGGGGGAGGCTGGGTGACTCCAGCCTGCTGAAGGGTGACCTTTTCTCCAGACGCACGCCGTGCGGGAGGAGACGGGTCCTGGCACACGTGCTCCAACCCAAATGGCAGTTAGTTTCACAGACACTTACACGTCCCGAGCACTGGTTTTGAACTTTTCATTCTCACAAGCTTGTCAGATCTCGAAAGCTGTAAGTGCCTGCGGTGTCTCTTGCTGGCTGCTGGGTCGAGCACGCTGCTGGTGTGAAAACGCTCCCTCCCTCACCGGCAGGGCTTGGGGAGAGCAGGATCAGGCCCAAGATTCCCATCCACGGGAAGGTCGAGGCACATCTTGGGCCCACCATGGGTGGACCTTTCCTTCTGCAGCGTGTCTGAGTACAGCTGTATCTCAGCTCCCCAGAAAACGGGCAGGATGCGACCCAGACACAGCTGATGCACAGCCCACGGGGAGGGAGTGTGCACGCACAACTCCCCAGAGCAGCGCAGCTTGTGGTGCAGAGCGAACAAGGGAGCGTAAACCCCACGGGATGCCTGTTGGGACACTGGGTACAAGCCGTCCTCCCACCCCCAGCACTCTTCCTCGCCCCAGCGGGGTCCCCGGTGTGTGTGAAGCCCCATCTCCTCCAAGCCCCATCTCCTCCAAGCCCCTCTGGACAGCAGGACACTGCAAGACCAGCAGCAGCATCTGCGTTGCAGGAAAGCAAATGATCCCGATCTCCCCTGCCGCCTTTCACGAGCTGGGGAAGGAGAACATCAACTTTCCTCACCGGCAAGCGCAGCGTTCGGACTGCCGCGCTCCTCCAGCGGCTCGGCAGAGCATGCTGGACTGCACACCTCCCCAGAGAGCTACCCTTCCACCCCTTCCCGGAGCAGGAGAGGAGAGACATGCCCACCTCCTCCCTCGCGCTGCCCTCCGCAGACCTTTAATTCTTTCTCCTCTGATGTTAATCTTGGAGGTGGTGCACAGGTCAAGTTTAATATGCTGTCCTGGGAGAGTTTCATTTAGAGCCAGTGAGAGGGAGACTGGGGATTCAATTAGGGTTTCCCATGTAGTCCGAGAGCATCACCAGCTTCAAAAGGCATCAGGCTGTGCTCAGCAAATGCCAATGGAGGCAGCTTCCTGCAGACCTGGCTTTTATCCACAGCTCAGCCATTACCTGCTGCTTCTCTGCCCCATGGACCTGCCCCCCGTAACGCACACCCCGCGGCCACTATGCCCAGAGTCCCCCCCAGGTGCCAGCCCTGTTTCGCATGCCTGACCGAGCACGCCATCACACGTGTGCCAGCGCCCAGCCCTGTGTGCTGGGGGAAGAGCTGGCTGCAATGGCAATGGCATGTTCGTCCACTCCTCCCGGCCTCAGTTTCCCCGTCTGGTGAGCAGGAATCAAAAAGGCATCGCAGGGTACCTATAGAGGGTTCTTCTGTGAGACCTGTCAGGGGATGGGATGCACAGAGACCCCTGTTGGCACCATGTCATGGTTTGATCTCAGCCGGTAACAAAGAACCAGGGGGCTGCTCACTCAACCCCCCATGTGGTGGGGGAGAATCGGAAGAAAAAGGCAAAACTCGTGGGTTGAGCTAAAGGCAGTTTAATGAAACAGCAAAGGAAAGAGGAAACCAACAACACTAACACTGGTGGAGGGATGTACAAACACGGTTACTGTACCACTGCTCCCCAACCTGACCCAGGTATCCCTCACTCAAGAAGTGAATATCCTGCCCCCTCCCCTGGGCAGGCCCCCGAAAGACTGGACATGGCTCCCAAGATATGGAATAGCTGTATCCCAGTCCAGTTTCTTGGGAAAATTAACCCCATCATCGCCAGAACCAGGACACACAGGTATCTGTCTGAAGAATTTGGTGGGGGTATCAGGGGGATGCTGATGGCTCCAGGCAGCCGGGTCCCCCCATGCAGACTGAGAGACCTCATCCCCATCCACTGCTTGGGCATGTGGCGGCAGCACCGCCCATAATGCAAAAGTACAGGCAGTAAAAGACTGTGATGGGGATCATAAATATCCATTAAACCAGCTTTTAATCTACCCTGCTAACAACAGGGATGCCGGTGAGTGAGAGACAGGAGGCTGGCAGGCTGCATGCAGGGAGCAGGTGGCATGCAGACAGCAGGGCACCCCGACATCCCGCCGCGGGCTCTTGCTTCCCAGGGAGGGGATGAGCCATCTCGGCAGAGCACGGAGCCAAGAGCAGTGCCCTGGGACTGGAGGGCATGCTGCCGTGCTGCTTCCTCCAGGGAATGAGCTCCCACCCAGCACACAGCCCTGGGCACGAGCCACACAAGACCTGACGTGACACAAATTTGTCAGGGGGAAATACAGTCTGTGCCCAGATAACAAGGTGAAGATGCAGCCCTTCTTCCACCAGCATTGCTCCAGCAAAGGAGAAAGTAGGTCAAGCCTTCCCTCGGTGCTGGGGAGCAGAGCCATGTCCAAGCCCTCGGAGGCTGGTGGTTCACAGAGGGAAAAACCTGGCTCCTCTCCATCAGTCCCAAAAAAAACCCTTCAAGGAAACCTTGTCTGTGTGCTGCCACTCATCCCCTGGTACAAGGACCTGGCTTTTGCATCCAGCATTTCCTGCTCTCCAGGGTGAAAGGCAAAAGGCTCTCCCTGGAGCTCCTCTGGGTAACAAGGACATCCTCTTTCCTAACTCCTATTGATGAGTTTCTCTCCACTTTGTGTACAATGTCTTCACCTTCCTCCCTTCCAGACCTGCCACTCAGTATTTATGGCTGTAAAGCATGGAGCAGGTCACATCTGGTGTCCTTCCTCTGGTTTCAGCAGAGCACAAAGTGCCCCTGGATTGCTGCTGCCCCTGCCATGATGCTCTTTGCTGGAGCCAGAGCCAGCTGCAAGATGGTGGTTCCTTCCTCTGGGAACCTGGGGTCTTCCCAATGCAGACTTTTCCACAATGTACAAATTTAGAGGGGAGGAAATCATTCCACTCAGAAATATCAAAATGTTTAGCTGGGTTTTGACGCTGCTGAATCATTAAACAGAAAAATGCTACATAGAATAGAAATGTAAATTTGAAGTAATACGATAATATAAAAGCCCAAATGGAATGAAACCAAATGATAATGTCAAATTGAAATGTTCGCCTCTCATTGGAAAGAATCCTTTTGACGTTATTGAAACAAAATGTGAAAGTTGAAATCATTTGGTTTGACACTTCTCCATAGAAAAAAATCATCAGGATCGACATGTTCCCAAGAGATGTTCAGATTTTAAAAGCTGCTCTGCTGGAAAAATGTTGCCAGACAGAAATAAGACAGAGCAAAGGAGCTGGTTTCTCCCTCTGCCCCCTCTCTGAGCCAGTGGTTTGACATGGAGAGATTAATGCGAGGGATGCTCAAAAGGGACAGAGCGGGTTCTGCCCTCGACTCCGATCCTTTACCAACCTGTGCCCCGGCTCTGCACCCAGGGAGAGCAGCTGGCCGGCAGCCTGACCCTGCACCATCCCTGCCAGGACCACGCCAGCCAGGGACTTGTATTTTACGCTGCTCCTCTTGCCTGTGTCTTTCCCTGTTCCTTATCGCTGGCAGCAAGCAGTGTCGGCAGCAGCACCATGGCTCACGCGGGAGGTTGTTCTGCAGCAGCAAAACTGGTGCTCTGGGATTTCACAGCCCATTGACTTACCCAGTCCTGTTTCTCAGCATTTTTATATATTTTTTTCCGTGACCCCTCATGAGTCTGGCACACCTGCCAGAGCAAAATTTGCTCCGAGATGCTGACCTGGGTGGTTTGCACCCCTCTGGCATTTTCTGGCTTGCCCAGTGTGGAGGGGAGCGGTGAGGGATGCCCGAAGGCAGTGATGGCCCAGCAATAAGTGAGATCCACCCCTCTCTGCGCATGATTTGATAACCTGACATCTGCCTCCAGAAAATGCTGCCCTTGGAGTGCACACAGTCCCCAGCCAGGCTCACTGCCCCACACCCCCCTCCCTTGACATTAATTCTACCTTGGCTTGGAAGAGCAGGTATCACCATCCTCCCAGGCTGGTCCAAGCCCTCTGCTCCCCCCACTGCGTTACCAGGTCTCCAGGGCTTTCCCAGGCCAGCACAGCTTGGGCAGCAGAGAGCTCAGCCCCGCAAGCCCAGCTCTTTGCACAACAGCAAAGCCATCCTCACAGCCCGCTCTGCAACGGGGTGGATGCCCGGAAAACCCAGCAGCAGCCAGGTTTTCCATCCCTGCTGGGTGAGTGCAGGATGTAGCTGGGGCCAAACCTCTCTCCGGGCTTGCTCCCTTCTCTCCAGGCTGCAGAGCTCGCCATGGCGGGGCTGGTGCTAATGAAGATTTCCTGGAGCGCTTGCTTAGCACAAAATGATTGGTTACACCCGAGCTCGTAATTAAAAAAAAAGAGAGCAAGTGCACTAATGGGTATTTATTTGACTGTTACCTTGTCATGTATTTATCGATGCAGATAAATTCAAAATCATTAAATGCTTTACGGGGCCTGACAATTTACAGCCCCTGTCAGGGCTCCGTGCCCTGCCTCTGCGGTGGTGGAGCAGCGCGGTGTGGCGGCACAGCCACAGGCAGGGGATTCATCCTGGCTCCCCACAGGGTGAGGAGGCAGCTGGGGCAAGAGGAGTCAGGGTGATCAGCAGCCCGGGACGGAGTGTGGCATGTAAAAAAGCCACTGAGGCGGCGCCGTGTCACGATCTCTGCTCTGCAGGGATGTGGCGACAGCAACAGGTCTCTGCCTGGGGCTGGAAGCGCAGCCTGGGTGTGACGGGCACCTTCAGTTCTACGTGATGGGTAGGCAGTGATTTGAGCTCCTGGCATGGTCCACTGTATCACCTGCTCCCCACAGCCCCTGTCGCCACCTCGGGCATCCCTGTGTGGATGACACCCCTGGGCAGATGGAACTAGATATGCCTTGGGGCAATGGTGGGCTGAAATAATTTGTTATCTCTATGTGCAAGTGGAAACCTCAAGCCAAGCACACAGGATCTGCCTGGCATTGCTCAGAGGTCAAATATGAGCCAACATGACCACAGCATGGGGGGACTCCTCCTCTGCCTTCTTCCTTGGAGTGGAAACCCCTTTCAATGTCTCCCCATCCCAGAGCCGATGAAGACGGCAGTGGATGGAGGAAGGATAAATGGTTTTCTTGGCCCTGTAACCATCAGCAGGGGCAGCCCAGAGTAGCCACAGATCTAAGGAGAGCACCTCTCTAGAGACTTCTCAGGTGTGCAGGGGGAGACAGGGGCATCTCTTGACTCAGTGTTTGCATAGCAACATGGCCCTGCCTTCATGCTGATTATACAGCCCCTAATTACTTTATTCTTCCCATCAGCAGAGGTGGGGAGCCCCCTCATCTTGACGCACCCACAGGCAGCCTGGGACCGAGCACAAGTGTGGACATCCCGGTGTTCTGATTGCCTGTCACTGGCATTTTACAGACTTATATGACAGCACTCGTGTGTGGCAGCGCCTGAGCCAGCACAGCCTCCTGCCCCGCAACTCCAGCCCCATCCGTAGCACCCATGGGTGCACATCGGCACAGCATCATCTGCCTATGCCTGTGCGGGTGCATGTTGTGGGGGTGCATGCATGCCTGCGCACACACTCTCTGTGTGTGCACGGTGCGGCAGCTCTTCCATTTTCCCTTGGGATTTTTCAGGGAGGTGGTTTTCCCCAGAGAAGCAACGCTCGCTCCTTGGATCACCTGTTGCTTCCAGGGTCCTCGCAGCTCGGAGCAGGGTAAGCAGGAGTAGCCTTGATCCGGGGCAGGGATACAGCCGCTGTGGCACTCATCCTGCCTGCTGCCAGGCCACCGCATCCCTGTGACCCAAACCTGTTCCCAGGACCAGGTCGGATCAGCATCTATTCCAATGCAGATGTGGCACTTGCCTCGCCCACAGCAATGTCCTGTGCCCAAACTCAGCATGGCAGGGAAGATCCCAGCTCCCCGTGCTCAGACCTGCCTCTCTTCACACCAGGGCCCTTGAGGGGGAATGTCTTCATCTTGCTCTCTGCCGCCCTTCACCATGGGGAACTGTCAGGCTGGCGTCGGCATGGGGGTGAGCACAGCTGGTGCTGCTGCAGGCTGGCCCCAGGCACAGCTGGGAGAAACCTCTGCCTGTGCACACGCTGAACAGGGTGCCTCACTGCCCGGGCTGTCTGCAGGCAGCCTGGGAGGCAGGAGCGCAGCCTCTCCCCTGCCCGACAGCTGCAGCGGAGCAGGCTCCTTGCTAGGGCTTTCCCACGGGACGAGAGCCCTGGGGGCAGCATCCTCACCAGCCGGGGTGCTGAGCCCCCTCCCAGCACCCACCAGTGGCAGTGGGTGCTGCACCGACGGGTGGGCTTGGCGACGGGCTCTGCGAGAGACGCTCTCATTGCGCTGGGAGCAGGCGGCACGGCTGCCTGGATGGCATCATTGTTCGGGAGAGAAAAGGCAAGAGCTGGGGCTGCGCGCGTAAGTAGGTCACACGCGAGGCTGGAGACGGGGCCACGGGCACAGACTATAAATGCAAGAGGGAGAAGCGAGGGAAGAGAGGGGGTGGGGATGTCTGGGGCTGGACAGTGAGAAAGCACAGGCTCACAGACAGACAGACAGACGTGCAGGACCACGTCCCCACCCGCTGTGCAAAGGCACAGAGGTCTCTCTGCTGTATCTCTTGCCATCAGCAGCATCCTAACTTTTCACCCTATTGCTGCCCTTGCAGTGTGGGAGACAAAGTCCTGTCCTGACCTCCTTGCCCAGCACAGCCCAGTATCAGAGCTCTTGCGTGCTGGGATCAATGTGAGGAGGATGCTCACAGCTATGCAGCCTCTGGCTGTTCTCACTGCTGGATGTATAACGGTCTTTATCCTCATGACAGTCACAAGTCATAACATTTTACTGTGACATTGAGTTGCACTGGGCTGGGGGCAGAGAAGCAGCTCAACCACCATGATTATGGGGAAATGTGCCCTTGTGGCCAAGGTGGCCAATGGTCTCCTGGCGTGCATTGCAAACAACATGGCCAGCAGGTCCAGGGAGGTCATCCTCCACCTCTGCTCTGCCCTGGTGAGGCCACAGCCGGAGTCCTGTGCCCAGTACTGGGCTCCCCAGTTCAAGAGAGACAGGGAGAGAGTCCAGCAGAGGGCTAAGAAGAGGATCAGGGACTGGAGCATCTCTCTGATGAGGAAAGGCTGAGAGACCTGGGTGTGTTTAGGCTGGAGAAGAGCAGGCTGAGAGGGGATCTCATCAATGCTCAGTGATATCTAAAGGGCAGGTGGCAAGAGGATGGGGCCAGGCTCTTTCCAGTGGTGCCCAGCAACAGGACAAGGGGCAACAGGCACAAGCTGGAACATGGGAAATTCCGTCCCAACATGAGGAAAAACTTCTTTCCTTTGAGTACTGGAAGAGGCTGCCCAGAGGGGCTGTGGAGTCTCCTTCTCTGGAGAGACTCAAGACCTGCCTGGACACCATCCTGTGCAACCTGCTCTGGGTGACCCTGCTCTGGCAGGGGGTTGGACTAGATGAGCCGAAGGTCTCTTCCAACCCCTGCCAGTCTGTGGTTCTGTGTGAAACACATCCTTCCCTCACTGGGCAGCCCTTGTGCCCTGATGTCAGGCTGGAGAGGCCAGGGTGATCCCCAAGACACCCCATTGCCGTGGGAGTGCACAAGAGGGCTTCCCTCCCTGCACATCTGAGGGTCGTCCTGTAGCCATGAGTGGGTAATGGGCAATGACCGCAGCATCACAGCACGGGACCCACACCAGCAAACACCCCATCCAACAGCAGGGGCAGAAAAATGCTCCCCTGCTGCCTCCCATAGCTTCAGCACATGGTTAAATCCAGTATCCTGCAACCTAGTGGGTTGTGAAATGCTGAACACAGGCGGAAAATGCCTTCCTGGCCCCTGCAGTGATCAGCTGGTGCCCCTAGGCAGGAGGCGCAATTAACCTTCTCTTGACAAGAATAACTACCAATGTTATTATTGATCATAAAATTATCCAGCCCTTTTCAAGCCCCAGCCACAGGATTGGAGTGGAGGTGACACAGCGTGGGAACAGAGCATGCAGAAAGGAAGGCAGAGCATTTGCAGTGTCCCAGCACACTCCTGGGGCACGTGGAGGAGACCTGGGAGATGCCTCCACAACCTCTGACCTTCACACCCTCAGGTGCCACAACTCCCCAGACCTTGCAAGGGTCTGGCTCAGCAAGATGCGTGAGCTGAGACACATTAAAAGACAGCAGGCATTAGGAAATGGCCTAAAAGACCCTTGTCAAAGCTTAAAATTCAAAATGAAACAAAGTAAAGACACAAAAAAAAGGTTTCCCTGGTCTAATCCACTGCTCTGACTACTGGGAAGCACAAAGTAAAGCTGAGTCTTCATGTTTCAGAAGCCGTAGTGATTACAGGTTGTGCAGCAGGCGTTGCAGCGAATAAAAGATAAACGGGAAGTTTCTGAATTCTAAACCTGTCGCCTCATACACATCTCATCCCATGCATGGATGTCAACCAGGGACAGGTCACTTCAGGATGAATCAGGGTAAATCGTGGTGGCCAGTCCTCACCATGCCCAGCCCCGTGCAAGCCACGGTGTGTCTGCAGCCCTACGGGGTCTGGCTGCAAGCGGGGTCACCCCAGGCATCCCAGGGGGATGTGACAAGGATAGGGCGTTGTCCTTTGGCATCTGGGGTGAAACTGCTGCAAACAGTTTAATCACTGTGCAATTATGTCAAAACATTGGTCGCTCACTGAGTGACTTTTGCAGAATGCTAATCTGGGGAAAACCTTTCCCTTTTTTTGTAACGGAAAGCGAGAAACTGGAAATTCTCAGGGTAAAACATGTTTCTGGTCTTGGTTAGGAAAACCAAGCTTTGGCTGTTGGAAAGCCAGCCATTTTCACCATCTTCTGTCCTGACAGCTTTTGTTTGGGGTTTTTCGTTTGTGAAAGGAAAGGATTTGGCAGGGAGGGGGGAATCCGATGGCAATGCAGGGAAAAGGGAGAAAAAGATTTCTTCACAAAATTTGCAATGGAAAATAACCAGAGATTTTTTTTTTTCCTTTATTTTTTTTATTTGCCTCCTTTGAACCTCCCTGCTGGAGGGGGCTACTGTGACCTCACACCTTGCACCCAGCGTGCTGGGGGCTTGTCCGTGGGGCAGTGCACTGGTGGGGATGCCCTGCACGCCCATGTGCTCCCCACGGGCTGTCGGCAGCGGCGGCTGCCAGCGCTAACCCAGATTCCAGGGGCGTCATGCTGCCGCCGCTGATAAATTGGCAGCATGTAAGAGGCATGTCACCTGGGTGACAGGGTGTCTCTGATTGCGGGAGTGTTTGAATACACTGCGCCGTGTGCTAAATACTCCCGTCGTTACAACTGAGCTGGAGAGACGGAGTGGGAAAGTTCCCTGCGGTATTTGGAGCAAAGATGGAGGCTGGATTTGCAGAGTGCACGGAGCAGTGAGCATCCCCTTTCACCAACGCCTGGTCCCGGTGGCCGGTGCCCTGCTGTCGCCATCCCCAAACCCTCCCGGCCTTTGGAAGCAGAGAACTGGCAGCATCGTTTGCTGGACGGAGGTGGAGCATCTCTCCCGGAGCATGCCCTCGCTCTCTCACCATCACCAAACTCCCAGAGGCTGGTGGAACAGCTAGTTATCTTCTGCTGAGGGCAAATGAGGGAGCAATTAATCGCCCCTCTTCGTTAGAAATAACTAAGAAACCACAGACCAAGTCTGGAGTCAGAGACGGGCTGTGCGGTCCGAGGGTTTTCCCTGGGGGAATACGGATGCGAGGCAGCAGGAGACTCGGAGACGTGTGTCTCCATGAGTCAGACGCAGCCGGGGAAGGTAGCAGAGAAGCCGAGGAGACAGTCACAAGCGCACTGGTAGCCTGACCCTGGGGAATGGTGGTTTGGGCAGCACGGCGGAGGCTGGGGTTTGTTATGGAGAAGTTGCTTCCCACCGCCTGCCCCCCATGCAAATACGCAACAAAAAACCACCTTTTGCATGGGAACCCTTTACCCTCTGTGGGGCAACAAGCCAGTGAAGCTCCACGTTGGCTGAGCTCGGGGCTTGGGAAGGGCAGTACTGGGCAGGCTTTGCCGTCGGTGGCTGCCGGTGAGCATCCTGCATGCACAGCACCGTGTGGGCTCCTCCACGCACGGCTTCACCAGAGGCAGGGAGGCTTCACGGTGGGTGTGCAAGCACCGGTTCTCCTCTCTCACACTGAAACTCTTTCAAGCTACTTGCAGGAGCCCTTCCCCACCCTCCCTGCCAAAGGGTGATCACTCCTCCTGTTTGGAAGACCTCTCTGCAGTGGATCCATCACAACTCTGTCAGGCAGACATGGGCTCACACCAGCCCAAGAGCCAAGCCCTCAGCCCCTCACCCGTTTTCCCGGTCCCATTGCACACAGGTCAGGCTGCTGGGTTGCCTGGGTGAAATAAGTGACAACAGATCTGCAGGTCTTCAGGGTGACAGGCTGTGGCATCCCAAGTGGCCGGAAGCCCCACGCCGCAGAAGCACCACCAAAGCAAGTAATTTGTGCTCTGAGCCGTCGGGTTTCCAGCCTCAACATCGACGCTGCTGCTGGACCACAGGCCGTTTTGGCGCATGAGGAGGTGGCTTCAACCACGCTCTTCTGGATCTGAAAAACATCAGCCAGGTCCTGGGTCTGTTTCTTCTGCAGCCAAGCTCCAGCTCCTCTCCCAGCCCAGCTAAAGGCTGTAGCTGTTGGAGAGAGAGAGACAAAGCAAGAGGCTCACAGATGTGTATTCTGCTCATTGCTCACAAATACTAATGGCCCAGAGTTATTAATATTGCCACTGTAGTCATATCTGGGTAATTACTGCCATTAACCACCAGCAGAACTATTGAGTTCCCCTAATCAGTGCATTATAATAATTGGGACCAAGTGTTTTATAGATCCGGACACTAATTCCTTCCTCGCACCTCTCCCTCCCTGGGAGCTGCTCCTCCCTGCTCGGCTGCGAGCTGTCTCCCGGCCAAAAGAGCCGCTCACCGCCACCGGCTGCTGGGGCACTCGTGTGACCCGCGTGCCGTAGGGTGGATGACAGCTTGTGCAGGGATGTCCCATGCCTCTCTCCGGCAGGAAATCACCGGAGATTTGGGCATCTAGGTGCTCTTGTGCTTGAGCTGTTGCTAACAGACCCGTTGGGCTTTGAAGGTGGAGGTGGGTCTGCAAGCAGTGCAGATGGGTCCAGGACCTGCACGTGTGGTCCAGCAACACCTCACCTCCCCAGTACCGGGAGGCAGCAGGGCTGGAGGGAGCGCTTTGGCTGTTCCTGTGCCGTGGGTACAGAAATCTGGTGTGGGTGAAATTAATTGCACAGTCTGCTATTTACACCGATTTCCTCTTGCTCTGGAAAGCTCTTCGCTACTGCAGCCATCTGGACCTCTGAGCCCAAACCCCCCTCGGCCCGGAGCTGGTGGCTGTTCAGGTAGTGATTCAACGGGTTGCATCAGACGAGCATCTTCTCCTCCACGCTCCCGGATGCGCCGAGCGGAGCGGGCAGCTGCCTCCGCATCACCGCTGCCTGTCTCCGGTGCAGGCGGGAGGGCTCCTGCCTTGCCCAGCGTTTTGGGAGGGGGGTCAGCCAGGGCCAGCTCGTTTCCCAGCTCCGCTTTCTCTAAACACCATCAAGCCCTCATTCTCCCCAAGTGCTCCCAGGGCAGGCAGAGCCAGGCTGG
The DNA here is from genome assembly GCA_013398295.1 of Chionis minor. Taxonomy (NCBI): domain Eukaryota; kingdom Metazoa; phylum Chordata; class Aves; order Charadriiformes; family Chionidae; genus Chionis; species Chionis minor. The sequence goes on along the minus strand of VZSF01009511.1, from coordinate 68,248 downwards.
TTCCGAAATCAGCCAACAGGCAGCTGGGCCAGACTGGGGGGGGGACAACATGGGTCCCAAATTGAACCCTGGCAGGGAGGGCTGGAGGCTGCAGGCGGAGAGGATCTGCAGCCCACCAAGACACCTTTGTCCCTGTGTAGAGCAGGGCAACAGATCTGTGACTCGTTCGTGACTGGGAAAGCACAAACATATGTAATTTAGAGCTGGCCTGTGAACGAAAATCCCTGGAAATGCTAATAAATCAGAAAAACAGAGGTGGGGGGGAAAT
>VZSF01009511.1:0-67953 GCA_013398295.1 Chionis minor | reverse complement strand
TGAGGGGTAGGCTGGGTTAAACAAAAGGTTTTGTTGTGACCAACCCAATGCATTTTCTTCCAACCGCAGCCATTTCACAGAATTTTTTTGATGTTTAGAAAAATAAAATTAAGGGAAACTTTAAAACAAAGTCATTTAGAAGAGGAAAAAAATCAAAACATTTCACTCTGAAAATGCTGAAATGAAATGTTTTGATCTTTTGGTGGTGGTTTTTTTTTTTTTTTCCTCCAAACAAACCGTTCAGCAGAATTGACATACTCTTCCAGAACCTTTTGGTGTTGTCAAATCTGAATTTTTTATTTTTTTTTTTTTTACAAAAAAAAAAGCACCCTCTCGTTCTAGCCAGCCAGAGAGGCGAGTTCCCAGCAGGCGAAGATATGCGCTCTGTCCTCGGTGGGAGATCCCTGGTTTTTTTTGGAGGGGACCCCCCTGGCTTTCCTCATACGTGGATGAGAGTCCTTGGGGAGAGAGGTTCACCCCTGCGGAGCGGAGAGCCGGAGAGCAGAGCTCATCCTCCTGCGCTCTTGCCCCTGAGGGGACACAAGGGGCCGAGGGACAGTGCTGTGGAAGCGAGCGCACAGCCTCGTCACCCTGGGAGCAGCGGCTGAGCCAGGTGAGAGCCGCTCCCCTGCTCCCCCGAGATCCGGCAGGTGAGAGAAGAGAGCGATGCAATCAATAGTGCTAATTGCAAAGGCAATGTCTAGCAGAAATAAGATGGTTATTCTGCATCACTGGACACTCTTACAATCAAATCATCCACAGACAATTAGCTGAGCAGGAGAAATAGGAATTAGATTTCTAATTATTCTGCTGGTGAAAGGCATTTCGGAGCACTTGGAGGACTGGAGGAGGGAGAGGTTTGTGTCTCTGCTGGGCTGCAGGAGCTGCAGTCCCTGCTGTCGCTCCCAGAGGGTTAGCTGAGCCAGGGAATGGGGACTACAGCTGTGAAGTACAGACGGCTTCTTGGGAGGCTTTGGCCAGTGCTTATTTTTCACGGCTGCGTTATTTATTTCTTTTATTCAGCTGCCTGCACGACTGAGCAGGCAGTGCTCTGCGCTTCTCTCCAGGCGCTCGCACTCTGGCAGCGTGCTCCTGCAGACCCTTGGGCATCCCCAGCCCCATCCTGGACCGAGGATATCTCCCACCCATCACCCACCCTGCTGAGAGCCCACCTGCGTCCCTCAGCATGCTCCAACCAGCACCGTCCCCATGGAATGAGGCAACGGGGCAGGTGAGCAGGACCTGAGCTCCTGGCCCTGAAACCCCATCCTGCGACTCCTCGGCAAGCCCACATCCTGCTAGACAGCACATTGAGAAAGACGGGGGAGGGAGCACTAGGACTTTTCTGTTTGTTATTAATGTTCGTGTTGAGTCACACTGGTGGGTGTCGTACGACTCGAGGGAGTCTCCTGATGCTGCAGCTCCTGGGGCTGCATTGTGAGGACAACGGGAAGTCCTCCCACCTCTGAGCCAGCGGGGAGCAGTCATGGCACACCTGGTGCCTATGGGGTCTGGCTGTTCTGGAGGGTGGTCTTGGACCATAGTGGTTCTTGGACCATAGAGGTCCCCACACTCACTCCAATGTGGTGGTTGCCCTTCGGTTGCATTTTCATTCAGCAAGGGGGTATGGTGGAGCTGCAGCCTGTCAAGAGGGCCATAACCCTCTCTTAGGTGTAACATCTGCATCAGTGCTGATGGCAGCACACTGTCCTTGTGCAGCAAAAGCTGTGGGGTGGAGGAAAAGACCCTGCTATTTTTTGGTACCCACCAGTGCAGAGAGCAAGGAGGTCTGAGGGCAGTTTCCCTTTCTTCCATCACCCAGCATAAGTCCATCATCCAGCTGCTGATCACCGCAGAGAGGAAGGTCCTAAGCAATGCTGAAGGGACCTTCTGAGGGGCTTTCCCTGTCTGCTTTTCCACATCCCCACAGTCTTTTGGAGGGTGCTGGGCTCGAGCACCCTGGCCCTGCCAGGAAAGCAGGGCTGGCTGTGAGCACACACTTCACAGGGACCTTTTCCTCCTAACCCCAGAGCATCCTCATGGGTACAGAGGTAACCCCAGCCACTCTCCCTCATAATGCCGCAGACAGAAGAGCCACTAGCATCCCTTTGCTTTCCAGCAGCAAAAGCAGGAATAGCGAAGGGGTTATGTTACTGCCTTGGACCTCTGGGCAGGACCCACTGTCAGACTGCAGCATCCGTCACCTGCAGACAGAAGCCGTCCTGGTCTCCGTTCTACCTCACCCCTGGAGAGGTGATGTCCCAGGGTGAAAACCTGGAGCAGCCTGCAGGAAAACGCTGGCAGCCAGATTTAGGGGTCAGGGAATCTCCTGCTGTTATTGCTCCTCTGAGCATAGCTGGTCCCTGCTGCACCCTGGAGCTGAACTCTTCCCTCTGAGCAGCCTGACCATAAGAAAAAAAAAGAATCAAAGTCACCTCAGTGAGTGTGTGGCTGCAGGCCAGCGTGTTCCCGCTATCCATCACTTTGGACTCAGCAGAGACCACCATGGTTCTCTCGTGTTCAAGGCTGGATGTCCTGTGTCCTCAGCAGGACCTGCCCTGCGTGGGACCCCCACATCTCAGCCCTGCCAACACGCTGCCCATGGCAGCGGGGGGCAGCGGGGCAGCGGCGTGGGCACAGGCAGCACAGGGAAGGCTCCCTGCCTGCCCCGGCAGAGACCAGTGCAGCCTTGTCTCGGGCTTTCAAAAAGATCAGCCCCAGTTGAGGCTGCCGTGGGAGTACAGCCAAATACAGCCACACATATGTATATGCTCATGCGCGCACACACACACGTATATGACTCCCCTCCGCCTTTGAGTCACCAGTGTTAGAAACCTTCTCTGCCAAAAGTCTTCTGAGATATATTCCCCCTCTCTCTCTCTCTGTTTCTCCCTCTCTCTCTCTTGCATACTGGCTAATTTTATCTTCCGTCTTTCATCTACCACTCCTGACAAAAAAGAGATTTTCACAGATTTTGCTAGTGCTCACCAGCTCTAAAAGCTTTCATCTCCCTCCGACGATGAGTGCATGTCATCTGCTCGCTCCAAATTACAGCAGAGGCCTTCACACTCAATCGGAGCATTTTCTGCCTAATTTCCCAGGCAGCAAGATTAAGTGTGGGCTCGAGGCTTGTCTAGCGTGATCCGCAGAGCAACCCGCCTCCCGGCTCCCAGGGCTGGCCCCAGGGAAGCCAGGAGCACACCTCGCCCTGCCTTCTCCAATGCACAGCCTTGAAAGAAGACGTGCAAAAGTGGCGTCTCCACTTCTGCAATTCCTGACGCCACATACCAGAGGGGGATGCCTGAGCAGGGGGGTCTGCCAACGTGCACGGAGCCCTCAGGTCCGCCTGTCCAAATGAGGTGTGAGAGCAGCTCTGAGCGTTGCAGGTTCAGAGAGCAGCTCTGCACCAAACCCACCCTGGCAGAGGCTGGTGCAAGTCCTGGAGGCAACAGCAGCTTTTCCGTGCCATGCTCAGGCTGTCTGCAGCAGCAGCAGAGAGAAGGCAGCAGCAGATGAGGGGTTAGCTACCCGCCGTCGTCACTCTAGGGTTCTCATGGGGCATACCTGATCCCAGGTGGGAGTTAAGTGCCACCCTGTCCTCAGGGCAGAGCCCCCTCCCTGCATCTCCTCTATGCAAGGCTTTATCAGGAGGGACACAGGCTTGAAATAAGATGAGCTGGGCAAGCTGAGACCTGAGCAGGGACCAGCCGGCCCCCAGGACATCATTGTGGGCCCCCAAATCCTCCCCTCTTGGCAGGCACCCCACACTGCCAGGTGAGCCCCTGCCCTCTCTGCCTCCAGCACTCCCTCCTGCACCACAGAGCAGGTCCCCAGTGCGGGCAGACTGTTGGCCCAGGTCTGGCCTCCCCTGGCAAAGAACACTGTCCCTGGGAACCAGAGCAGTCAGCTCGCGCCGTCCCTGTGACCCAGTTGCCAAGCTGGAAGGATGCTGTGGTCAGTGCGTCCGGTCTTTTTTCCAGCAAAGGGGGCTGGGTGGGTTTGGGGTGCGTTCATCAATGTTTACAGCACAGGAAGATGCACCAAGACCTCGCCATAACAATATCCCACTGGGGCACTGGCTGCAGGGGTGACTGAGGACCAGAAGGACTAAAAAAACCAAGGTCTGACTTTCATCCCAAGGTCTGACTTTTCTCCCTGTCCCTCCGTGGTCAGGTGGCTGAACTTGGGCATCCCATTACAGAGCCAGGGCATTTCAACTCACCACCTCCCTGCCTCTCCCAGCACTCCCTTCCCAGTCAGGGCAAACTGAGGTGAAACTATTCATTTATTTTTGTAACCTCCCCTCCATTCAGCTGTGCTGTTGCCAGAGACACCTCTCACAGGCAAGGAGTTTGGAACAAATCCCCATTTTCTGACACAACCAGTTTTGACAGTGGTTTCCAGGCTGTTGACGTTGTCTCTGAGTGCTTTGCAGCCACATCTCCGCTCTGGTCACTGCCAGGGTGTGAGCTGTGGTGTCCACACCAGGATGTGCCAGCTCCTTCCCAAGAGTTGTCGCACGTCTCCCCGGGCAGGCTGTCCGTGGGGCACAACCTTGGGGTACCACCCGAGCGTGGTGGTGGAGGCACATTTTGTTCCTTAAAAGTGACCCTGTTCTTGAGCAAGGCAGAAAAGCCATCACAGGGATGTCAGGTAACATGGTCAGGTAGCTCCAGCCCAGGGACAACCCAGCCTCCTGACCAGACTAACCACCCCTTGCAACTCCCCACCCAGCACCCTTCATCCTGCCCCATGAGTGAGGTGGTCTCACGCCATACCTTTAGGACTTCAAATCGCATCCGCTCCCAGGGCACATATATATGAGGCTGCAAGACAAGTGGTGCATGCTGCTGGGGTGAGGGCACGTGCCTAGCGCACACCTGGGACTCCCAGGCAAGAAGCCCTCTCCCACCACGATCAGGGTTGCACGGGGAGCCAGCAGCTCCTCCTCGGCTCCCCAGCAGGCAGAGCACGAGCTGAGATGGAGTGAGGAGCAGACGGCACGATTAGCTCTGCTCAAAAAGGTCAAAACACTTATCAGACACGAACGGCAAAGCTAAAAATACACTCGGCACCTCCCTGGCAATTCTCTCCCAGGGAAGTGACAGCCGTGGCTGGTGGGGAAGGGGGTGTGGGATGTGAACAGGGCTGTCACACTCCTGGATGGGTGCCTGGATCAGCAAGGGGGGCCTTCCCCCTTCTCCCATCCCTCTGTGTGACTAAGGAAGGGCAGAGTGATACCAGTGCTAGAGGTGTTAGAGATGCTCTGGTGGCGAATGGGATGGGTGGGATAAGGCAGGAGCAGGGTGATGCTGCAGCCTGGAAAGCCAGGCTGAAAGTCAGGCTGTGGAAGAGGTGAGGGGAAACTGCACCGGAGCTGAGACATCAGCGACCAACAGGACAGAGGGAAGAACAAGGATGTAACAAGATGCCATGGATGGTACTGGTGGGGAGCTGGAGACATGAGACATGCTCCCTTAGCAAAAAGCCAGCGCCATTACCCCACCTCACCCTGCCGCTCTCGCTCTCAGGGACCCCTCACAGGTAGCCAGGCTGTAGGATGTTCAGGCAGAGTGCTTTATCCCCGGGTGCTCCTGGTCACACTTGGCCACACAGGAGACTAGCCCCATAGCCACGTGTCTGGGAGGACACATGGGACACACTCCCCAGGCACTGCAGTCCTGCCAGGGCACCAGTGCTTATGCAGCCAAGAGAACTGCAGAGTATCCCACCACCTCCTGGGGACAGAGCTCCTGGAGGAGAGGTGACATTCACCATCACAGAATCACAGAATGTTAAGTGTTGGAAGGGACCTCTGGAGATCATCTGGTCCAACCCCCCTGCCAGAGCAGCTCCACCTACAGCAGGTGGCACAGGGTGGCGTCCAGGCGGGTTGGGAATGTCTCCAGAGTCGGAGACTCCACCACCTCTCTGGGCAGCCTGTGCCAGGGCTCTGCCACCCTCAAAGGAAAGAAGTTCCTCCTCATGTTCAGATGGAACTTCCTATATTCGAGTTTATACCCATTGCCCCTTGTCCTATCACTGGTCACCACTGAAAAAAGCCTGGTCCCCTCCTCCCAGCCGCCTCCCTTTAAGTATTTGTAAACATTGATGAGATTCCCCCCTCAGCCTTCTCTTCTCCAGGCTAAAAAGACCCAACTCCCTCAGCCTTTCCTCATCAGAAAGATGCTCCAGTCCCCTCATCATCTTTGTGGCCCTTCGCTGTATCCTCTCCAGCATAGGAGACCTCCTCACCTGCCTTGATACAGGCACCATCTGCCCCAAACCCCTGGGATATGTGTTTTGACACTTTCCATCATGGTGCAGCAAATACACCTACTAACACCCCTGGAGCTGCCCTGCCTCTGCAGTTCTCAAAGCTGCAATGGGAAGGAAATTCTCAATGATGTTGCAACTTTTGGTTCTATTTTCTGCTTGAGGTAGGAGCATGCTTGTTCACATGTCTCTGTGCCTCTTTCAGCACAGCTTTTTCCACCTCAGTTCCTCGCTCAGCCCAGCATTACAGCCTGGGAAGAGTCCCAGAAGCGAATGGCTCCTCTGAGAGCCTTGAGCGACTTGGCCTCCCAGTCCTAGGGAAGAGGGTGTGCAACCTGCTGGCCTCACAGGCAAAATTCATTTGTGCCTCTTGGATTTCATACTTAAGGTTTTATTGCTGGCAGAGGCTGAGAGGAGAGAGTGTAGGCTGTGGTCAGAGGGCTCTGGGGTTGCTCTGGGCTAGCACGCTACTCCCTGGCTCCCGTGGTCACAGGGAGCCCAGCCCAAGACCCGAGGCCATCCCTCCACCACCAGTTCCCATGGTGGAGATGCCTTGGGTGGGACTGAGGGATGAGAAAGTGGTACTTTCCAACCAAAATTATTCTAGCCCAGGGCGTGGGAACACACAGTGTGGGAAAGCTGTCGGACACCGGCGTGACACTAGGGATGGGGACCGAGCCGGGATGCGAGCAGTTTCTCCGCATGAATCAGGGCTGCACCAGCACAGTCAGCAGTGACAGTGAGGAGAAATGACAGTGCCAATTTGCAGCAGGGTTTCTGAACACTGTCACTGCCAATCCCTGTCACCACACAGCCTCGAAGACCTCACCTGGGCGATGGTTAAGCTCCTGGTCTCCTCGTCTCATTAGGAATGGTTACCATCATTATTGCTGCGTTTACTCCTGCCCTGCACTGTGCAGGCAGACGCTGGCCCCGCAGCAGCCAGTGATGCCCCTGCAGGGACGAGATGCTGGAGGAGACGAGTTGCATGCTGCAGGGTCTCCAGCCATCTCAGGATTTCCTGGGGTGCTTACGTGGCCAGGACCAGCCCCAACAGCTCTTTGCTGTCCTGGGCTACAATAAATACAGTGCAACGGGGCCAGTTGTCCCTATCAAGGCCAGCAGTCGCCCTTGCTCTCCTCTACCCTGGCACCCAGTGCATCAGTTCCTCTGGTGCTCAGCCTGGATTAACCCTGTGGATTAATGTGTGTCTCATGGATAATGGTGCAGCCTGCCTCTCTGTTCCATTGACGCGGGGCTACCTTACATCCCTGAAAGAGCAGCCTGGGCTTCCCGTGTCCCTGCCACCATGTCCTGTCCAGCTGCAGATGTGCAGGTGGGAGGTGAGTGTCACTGTTCCCTGCTCCAACGAGCGTTGCCATCTTCTAGGAGCTGTGGAGCCCTGATCATGCCCAGGGCAGGAGGAGCTGGGAAAGGGACTCTCCAGGCACCAGAAGTCAGTCTCCAAGCCCCGCTGGCCCCAGGGGCTGGTTCTTGTGTCCTAGAATAGATCTCGTTCCCTCTTACATCCACCACTCTCCTTGTGCCCTGGTTGTGCAGGGGACACAAGGATCCCACTGTGTCGTCCCTCTGCAGGGAGAAAAACAGGAGGGAAGAGGTGCTTACTGCTTCACCTCCACTTTACCCTTCCCTTAGGCGAGGGCTTTTAATTTCCTTTTAGGGCCAGAGCAGCAAACACTAAATGATGTCAGATCCCTCGGTGCAAAGGCAGAGGATCCCCCAGCCTCTGGCTAAGCCCTGTTTGAGCGACAGCCCAGTACCTGCAGGTCACAGACCTCCCTGGTGCTGCTGACAGCTCTGCTAAAAGCTCTTTGTTCCTCAACCCCAAAGGCCCCGCTAAGTGGCGAACAGCATGGAGAGCATCTGCAGAGCCCATGAGGAGGGCGTCCTGGTGGAGACGTACTCTCTGGGCTGTTTTCCCTGCTCCTCTTAGAAGCGGTGAGCCACGGGCAGCATCACGGCTCACCCTGCCTGCTTGGCGGGGTGGTGGATTTATCCACAACCAGGTTGATCCCTAAGAACAGGAGGGCTGGCTCCTCTCCCGAGGGCGCGATGCTTTCCATGGATGTGCATGCAGGGGGGACAGCTCTGTCACCGCTGGCAGACCCTGCCATCCCTCACCCCACCTCAGCTCCCCTACCCCTTGCACCTCTCCCATTTATCTCCGTGCGGAGTGTACCGACCAAACCTGTTGATTCCAGACGCGAGCGCTGCAGTTTGCACTCCGTCATCGCCCACCTGGTGCTACCCCTCGTGGAAGAGCCCCTGGAGAGCGGATGGCCACCGAGCCAGGGCTCCTTTGGTGGGTGCCTACACCTTTAAATCAGGGAGAAAAAAAATAAAAAAAATCCTTCGCCTAGAGGGCAGTGGAACAATTTTGACTTTAAAAAGAGAGCGAGACAGAGAGAGCGAAGTGAGCGTTAACAACTCCTGATCCAGTCCCTGGGCATTCATTAATGTTTCATGGCGCTTTCAATTATTGCCTCCTCTGCCACTGCCGTCATCTGTCTCTTCAAATCGACGGTATAATAACCACTCAAGCAGAAATCCACTCTGCTGTCTGCCCGCCGCTCCCCTCCCAGCCTCCGCAACTCCTTCTCTCCAAGCTTTTCATCCATGCCTTGCACAGCTCACCCTGGAAATGCCTTTGCCCCTTCCCTGCAAGTTGCAGGTGGCCCCGGATGGGGACAGTACTGGGGGGGGTGGGGACACGACACAGTACAGATGGAAGGCCAGGGGATGTGTCATACCCTCCTGTTTCAGTCAGGCTTTTATCAAGCAGATCCCACCCCACACCAAGGGGTTTGTTCAGCTGGTTTGGCCACCTGCGCTGGGGCACCAGGGGGATCTGACATCCCAATCTGGGTGACTGAGCCCCCCAGCCTTGCGTGCACCCCCTTGCACCCACCCCACCTGCAGGGCACCTCCCACCCACCAGCCCACAGGCCCCCGAGTTCCTGGTCAGAAGACACACAAGGGAGTGCAGGCACTGCGTGTACCGCACACCCACGCGCACGCCCAGCCCTCTGCACCCACACGCACGTGAGCAAATCGCCGCAGAGCAAGATGGCTCTGCCTGCACAGCCCTGGGCTCCAGCCCCAGCACAAGTTTGCACACCAACAGAGGGGTCCCAAATCCCTCCCTCCCCTGCAAACTGTCCCCACAGTGCTACCTGAGCCCATTCAGGAGATGGGCGAGCCCCAAGGCAAATATGGGCTCCCTGGGTATCCAACAGAGATGGCCTCAGAGCCTTTGGGAGCAGTGTTTGAGGAGGTTGGCAGAGACTATGGAACCAAGTTTGTCCATGCGTTTCCCTGCAAGATGTCCTGGCTCAGCCAGGGGAGGTCTGCAGAGGGCTGGAGATGGGTGAAGAGCGGCTGAAGCACCTACAGCTCACTGTAGGTCGTGTGTCTCACCCAGCAGTGAAACCACACGGCTCAGCGCAGCCTTACAGTGCCTGGATAGTCTCAGATCTGCCAGCATCAAGGCTGCAAACCTTCCACAAGCCACATAAATCTTAGATTTGCCTTGCCCAGTCTTCACTGCTCGCAAACACAGTGTCCCTGTGACTCAGCACCTCGGGGTGGAGGAGCCAGAGCCTTCAACTCGGGGCAAGGATCTGTGAAGGACCAAAAAAGTGGGTTCTCGACTACTCTGCCCAGCATCCCCCAGCCTCTCTGGACACACCGTTGCTATCTGGGATGGGAGGAAGATCTTGTGGCTTCCACTGCAGACTGAAATGGACTCAGAACACCCCATTTTTGTGTCAGCGTTTCTGCTCAGGAAGACAAAAGCATTTTGCTTAGATGAAATCATGCCCTTCAATCCCACCCCTGCATTCACACCTCACAGAGGTGTTGGGACTGCACTTTTTAACATTTATTATTTTCTCAGAATGGAAATAGTGTTGAAATGTCAAAATTTCCAGTGGGACATTCCCTATTTAACTGTCCTCTCCGGGCCGGGATTTATTGCTGACAACTGAATCACCCACATCTTGTTGCTATTACCATAAAACTCTTCTCGCTCCTGGGGTCCTCCCCAGCTCTGTGCTCTCCAAGAGGAAGAAGATGCTTGGAGATGGACCAAGGCCACCTGAGAGATCTGGTGGCAGACAGGCATCCAGAGGCTGGTCAGTGTAAGGACAGAGCAGCACCCCACAGCTCTCTTTGACCACCTCAGTGGCCAGGCTCTGCTGCCCAGCAGAGCTGTCTCGTGCTGCCATTCCTACCCAGGACAGGTTTGCAAAGCAGGCTCCCAAAGCCCTCACTGATCTCCTGCCACCAGCGCTCCCAGCTGCTCCCAGCAGCTCCAGCTCTGACTGCTGCAGGGAGCCTGGAAGCACAGAGCTTCTCGCAAACCCTTGCTGCTCCTCCCATCCTCCCCCTTACACCACCGTGCCGATTTTCCTTTTGAATCTCGCTTCTCCCTTTCCTGGAACTCTTCTGGCTGGAGGACGCCTGGAAGGAGGCAAACGGGGACTTGGCCCTGGGTAGAGGCTGGACTCAGTGCGAGGTCCTGGGATGCACAGGAATGCCCCAGCAGGAGTTTTACTCTCTCTTTCCTTTCTCTTGCTCTTCTAAAGATATTTTGGAGTCCCTCTGATGGGAGCCAGATGTGCCCCAGCTGTTTCTGCTTAGCGGAGTGCTAGCCTGCCTCCTGTGCACTCTTGAAGGATGTGCGTGTGTTTCGGTGACGTCGCCGTGGCGCTCCCACGCACCCGCGCTGCTCACCGCGGGTGTGCACAGCGCTGCCGGGGGTGCTGCACACATCAGCAAGCACAAGCAGGCTGGGACACGCACACACGCACATGGGTTTGCACCTCCGGAGGCCTTCTCCGGGTGCCTGCAGGCTGGGATGCTGCAGATCCTGCACGGGGTACCCAGCAGCTGCCACTCCAAGAAGAAGTTTTGGAGCTCTGCTGGACTCTTGCCTTCCTGCCACCCACCACGCTGCAGCATGGGGACATGGCCATCGGGGGCTGGCCACCACCTCTTTTTGGCCGAACGCTTTCCCTGGTAAGTGCCAGCGAGCACCGTCACTCCAGTGCCACACCAGAGAGCTGTGTCGCCCTCTCCCCCGCGGGGACTCGCAGGAGCTGAGCTCACTTCTCTTTCTCCACATGCTCCCAGCATCGGTACGATCCCTCGGAACCAGAGTGGGCTAAAATCCCCTGCCAGTGGCAGCCCCTGCGGCACCTGGGATCTTCCACGGAGTAATCAGCTGTAGACCCTTTCCTCCATCACTCACCTGCCTCTGAGCAGCATCCAGCCCTACCTCACTCCCTCCAGACATACACATGCACACAAGATGTGTATCATGGCAATATTTACCCCATGTGCTTCCAGAGACGGACGGCTGTGTGCCCTGGGAGGGGGGTCCCAGGGGGAAGCAGCCTGCCCAGGATCAGGACTTCCAGCGCTCACTGGGGTGGGTTGTCCATCCCTGGGCTTCCCACCACAGTCGGGCTGGCTGGACAGGGGCAAGGATGGGGTTTCATGGTCCCAGTACATCGGGGTCCGTGACTCACAGGTGCTGGGGGACGTTTCCTGGCTGGACCTACAGTGTCACAGGAGGGAGGGCTCAGTGCCCAGGAGCCAGCCCTGCCACAGTCAGCACCCAGACCCAGGACCAGTCTCCTTCTTCGGGCTCCAGTTTTCTTTCCCATTTATGGACTCGTGTTGCCATTCGCAGTTCATTGTGCAGCATAAATCTCAGCGATGCCGGGTGACATTTAAGAGCATGCGGGTGGGGATGGAGGGGGGGGGGACAGTGGTGCGGTGGGAGGTTGGGGGTGTGAACACATCACATCTAAGGCTGATAAACCTCTGATGAACCTGGAACAACGTGCCTAATCCGGGAGCTCGGAAGGGACCTTCCACTTGCCAAGCCAGACAGCCCATGCCGATGCCCAGGGGCAAGCGGGACGTCCGGGCTGGGCATCCCAGTGCAGCGCTGTGTGCATGGGGGAGGTTGGCACTGCCTCTCCCCCACCACCCCCTCCTCTGTTTCTCGCCTCTCACGCTCCCCCTCTCTCTCCTAATCCCCACAAATGCTAAGATATTTAAATGTGGTATTTTCAAATCTAATCAGCGTTCCAAAGCTGTGCTGCCGCCACTCAAATTTAATTTGATCCATTTACCAGCTTTGTGGTGCATCTAATCAAAGAGAGGGAACAATTAGGTTAATGTCAGGGGTCACCTCGCAGCCTCCTGCGCCGCTCAGCAACAGGAGGCATCTGCGGCAAGGCCAGCCCTGAGGAACAAAAGCAGGAGCCAGGGGTCTCTGGGGCCTGGGCTGGAGATGGCCATGGAGGCAGAGGGCGTCCTGGGTCATGCACATCACAGGGATGGCTCAGAGGGAGGCAGCCGGGCCGGGGAGGGTGGGATGCTTCATCCCTCTTAGCTGTAGTGTGATCAGAGACGTGGGCTACACAGTCTTGTGTGAAGGTGTGTGTCCTGCTCCAGCCTTCTCTTCACCCGTCCATCCCTAGCAGAGGCTGTCCTGTGATGTGCTTTGCCTGGCACTACTACTGCTGCTATTACAACTTGGCGACTCTTGGCATAATAACCTGGATAAGATGAGCTTTTTGTCACTCCCAGTATCCACACCTCTGTCCTGGTCAGGGCTGGTAGGGGTTTGCAGAGCAAAACCTCAGCCAAACTATCTCTTAGCTTAACCAAAGCTGTAGTACCATGTCATGCATGGGGTGAGACCACTCTAGATGAGACTGGCCACCACGTTTGCCAGCTGGTCATGGGCAAACCAGATTTAACGAGAAGGACCAGACAGGATCTCAGTGCCAACAAATCAGACAAGCCTGGTGAACAAGGAGTGCCATGAAGCCAGGGCAGAGCAAGGAGCCCCTTGGGGATGGGTACCTTTGCCCTGCCTTACTAGGGGCCATAGCTCTAAAAATGGAACTTCTCCACCATTACGTGGTTCATCTCACAGGTTCTCTGTGCTCTTCACTCATCCTGAGCCAGGATAGGGCTCAGCCCCATCGGGAAGGACCAGTGGAAGGAGCAAGGATTGTGGCATTTACCCTCTTGGGGTATAGTCTCCAGCTTGGTGCTGGGCAGCTTTGAAGTGCTGCACGTTCTTGGGCCCAGACGCAGTCAGGAGGGGATGAAGATGAAAGATAAATGTCTCTGGGGCTGCATTTTATAGCCCCAATAAAGGAAGAGCAAAACATCTCTCACTCCTCCTCCCCACCTCCCTGCCGCTGAGCAGCACGCATTGCCTCGCTCCTGAAACCTCAGCCCATCCCTCGCCCATGGAAATGTCTTGCTGCGTGTGCTTGTTGGGCTTGGCTTCAGTCCCTGCTGTGTCCCCAAACCCTGGTCCTGCTGCAAGTTCTCTGTGGCGTGGATGCTGGGGACAGTGAGGGGGCCAGAGTCAGGCCAGCAGGACCACCAGCTGCAGCACTTAGAAAGGCGGGGACAAAAGAATAAACAAGCTTTGGGAGGACTCCTTCTTTCTTTTTTTAATACATTATTTGAAAGACTGGAAGAAGTGAAGGGGAGGCAGGTGTGGGGAGAGATAGCACACGTGATACTTGCTGTTCCCCCCTGCCTGCCACAGACCTGAGCCCAGAGGGACACACACTGGGGTGGCAGGAGATCCGGAGATGTCAGATGGGTTTCAGGCACTCTTGGGGTGTCAGTGTGCCATCCCAACACGTTTCTGCACCCACAGTCCTCCCCTCTCAACACCCAGCAGATGTGCATTGCCCTCCTGCTGCAGTGTTAGTGAATTCCCTGGTCTGCGCTGGGTTAGAGGTTTGGGAGAACCAGGTATTTAACTTGAAATGGACAGAACTGAAAAACAAGCTTTTTTCCCACTGTCCATGAAATTCCTAACCCAAACTTTAATTGCTGTTGTAGAAAGGGCTCAATAGCTCAAAACCACAAGAGGGGGGGGAAAAAAAAGGGAGGAAATACAGGAACAGAGACTGTGCAAATCTGGGGCAGAAACCAAAACAAACCTACAGAAAATGAAAATAAAAACCATCCAGCTTTGATTGCTACAAAACACATTATTTTTTCACGATTTTCATTTTCCCCAGATGAAATCTTCTGCCACTCCATGAGCAGCCCCGGTACCCTGACAATTTTCCCATGCCTGGGCTTCCTAGCATCCCTTTCCCCAAGCCCCACAGAATTGCCACCCACTGCTCCCTGACAAAGGGAGCTGCAGCCCTGGACATGGGCTCATCTGTCATTGCACCTCCGAATGGCACTGGAAGGATGATGAGGGACAGGAGAAATCAGAGCTGGTAGTGGAGAGGAGGTCCCTGTGATGCCAATCCCAAGCAGATACATCATCCCTGGAAAGAAAGGCAGCACAGGTAACCTTCTCCCACTGAGCCCCAAGATGTGAAGAGCAGATCCAGCGTTGCCTGTGCTGGATGGGTGTTGGAGGGTGAGATGGTGAACATGTACAGACGCATCTGGCTGCACGCCTGGGTGTATTTTGTGTTTCCAGTGCCTGTTGTGGGTGTAACACTCCCATATCAGTACCTGTTGCTCCTATAGGACCAAGCCCACCAAGATCAAGAGGAGAAGAGGTGTCAGAGTGGAGGCTCAGGGCTGCAGTGCTGTCCCCCATGATTTTCCATTATCCCCCCATCTCCCAAGGATGCAGATGGATACCTCCAGGTCCGAAGCACCCCCATGTGCCTTCCCTGCTCCATCCCACATGCCCTCCCTCCCCACTGCCTTGCCTATCCTTCAAGGTTGTTACAGCCTTTTCTGCCAGTTCCCCACAGCAGCAGCATCTCCAGGACCAGGGCACACATCCCACCAGCCATGGCCCAGGTCCTGTGTCTCTGCTGACCGCTCTGTGCCCGTGCTCCCTAGGGCAGCAGCATAGTACCTCACTAAGCCGTGTCCCAGCCTGCGGTGGCTTTTCGCTCCCCAAACGGGTTGTAAGGATGTTTCTGCACTGTGTGATCTAAATACACATGCTTTGCAATCTGTTGCAGAGTGGGGGTACTTGGCATGGCTCCCCTGCCCAGGCTGTTCAGGGACTCTTGGGCTCAGACACAGCTGGGGTTTCCCAGCACAGACCAGGCTTAACACAAGCGAGTAAATGGAGACAGAGACGTGTGTCCCACGTCCCCTGCATGCTCCTCTGGATGAGGTCCTGCCCAGCACCCCCTCCACAAACCTGCCACTTCTTCCCAGCTTCTGGGTGCCCAGCAGGGTTTGATGCCAGACCCCACACCCGGAGATTTGGGTAGGGTGTGGAAGGTAAAAAGAGAGGGATGCTCTGGGAAAAGGGGAATTAGAGGCAAACCTGTCACTTTTATTTCTCTCATGAGGTACCCAGCAGCTCTGCCAGGACCTCAGTGCTCCCCACTCTCATACTGGGGCTGTCCAGACTGCAGGCTCTCTCCTCTTCCCCCTTTCCCTACCATGAGGATGCCTCTTCCCCAGCACATATGACACCCCTGAAGACAGTGAGTGCTTTGTAGACCCAGTCAGGGAACAATTTCTGACAGGAGGATAGGAAGGATGGATTGGAGAGACCAAACTACCAGCCAGCTGGAGAGACCTTCAGGGGTAGGAAGGCACTGGAGTGACCCTCCCAGTGGGATATCTCATCAAGCTGGGAGTTGGGAGAAGGTAGCACATATTGGTGGTAAGACAGACCCTCTTCTCTTGTGTGTCAATCCTCTTCTCATCATCCCCCGCACCCTCTCCCTGTTTTTCCCGCACACATCCCTCTCCATTATCCCCTTCCCTCTCCCATCTCCCTGCCTGACTCCCTCTTCCCTGCTGGGATGTGCAGCCCGCTCCCACCCCGCACTTCTCCCCAGCAGGGAGGAAGGCGGCAGGGAGCCGGGCTGGGCTGCAGCGGCAAGGAGCGTGCGCAGGAGCCAGCGTGTGTGTGCCGAGGACATGGGAACAGCATCAGAGAGACAGCGCCGGGGAAGCAAGAAACACAGAAAGAGTTTAAAAAGCCTGCCCCCCTGTTTGGTTGCAAGGAGTTAATACTGTGATCTGTTGCATGAGTTCTGATGAGAAGCTAGTTGACATGCAGTGCTGGAATAATGAAACGTAATACACATTAATAGGACCTCCCTCTGTGTGATTGCTTCTGCTCCACTAGCCCCATTGAAGATTTCACTTTTCTTTTAACAGTCAGAATAACAGAATGTGACATTAAGTCTTTTACATGCAGCAATTTATTTTAAAATATTGGGGCACTCAAAACAGTATCCAGAATGTTAAATAAGATATGCATGAGATGGAAATCAGAGCAGCACTGCAGTAAGGAGACAGGAGTCAGACAGAGCATTTCGCAGGCAAAGGCAGCTCCACTTTTATTCTTAATTGCTGTTTAAAGCACAAAGAAATAGCCAAGTTGGAGAGAGCTCTAAGGTACAGAGCGTCTGATCCTCTTAGCTCACAGGTCCAGATGGGAAAAAAGTGGTCAGTGCGGATCCCACCTTGCCACCCATCCCCAAGGTCAGGCAGATGACACAAGCGACCAGGTAAGGTACCCCGTGAGGCTGCAGGCTCGGGGGGCGCACAGCCTGCCCCGCGCTCAGCGGGCCCATGGGAGGGTCCAGGGCTGCTGGGAGCCAGCCTCTTGGTTGTGCTTGTCATGAGAGAGGTTCCCTCCTGCTTTGCAAAGCACACGCCTTTCGCTTCCTCTTGGAAAGGCAGTCACTCCTGGGGTGGAGCACGTCAAAGCTAACAGCACCAGGGAGCACCACGAGGCTTCCCGGGCTGGGGCCAGCTGCCAGTGGCATGCCCGAGCTCTGCCGATGTTATGGCCACACTGATCCCACCCTCCAAGGACAAAGCCGACTCAGCAATGGCACTGAAGCAGCGTGATATGCCAAGGATGCAGCCTTTGGGGTCTGCAGGGTTTGTGCAGCACCTCTTCACATGCTAGGTCACGTCCTCAGCCCCGGAGACGCTGCCCTGCAGAGCTCGCTCCCATCCTGTGACCACTTGCAGGGCTGTCTCACACCATTGCTTTCACCCTTTCTAGAGTTTCCCCTGCTTCTCCATGCAAGTGCCTCCGCCCTGTGGAGCCTTCATCCATCCCATCACGGGTGCCATGCTGGGCTAAGCCCGTCGCTCAAGTGTAACATCAACCCGATAAGCAGTAGCTGTTCATGGGGACAGGGACTCATGTCAGCCGTGGCCTGGCCCTTGTCCTTGGCCAGCCCTTTGTGCACTCCCAACGGGGCAGGTGCCACATTTGGCTGAGCCCCCTGGACCCCAGGCTCTGGACGGACTAGGACAGCAGAGCCAGGAGACATCTTGCTGGCCAAAGGATTCCCCTTCAGCCATGATGGACCGTTTACACCCTCTGTCTCCAGTAGCTGAGGCCGGGGAAGGCTGGGTCTTGGTGAGGCTGCAGGACCCTCAGACATCCTCCCTTTCTCTCCCAGAGGGACTGTGGTGGTGCCTCCCTGCACCTGATCCAGCAGCACCAACCTGGGACAGAGAAGCCCCTCAGTCTGACCCATTGCTGCCCATCCCTCACAGAGATCCTCCCGTCTTGGCAGGACAGGTTGGCCCTGAGTGACCAAGTGCAGAGACATCAACATCTGTCCTGTCCATAGATTGCTTTACTGAACCAGCTCAGAACAACCCAACAGGGGGCACAGAAATCCCAGTGCACGCAATGGGGGCAACCGCATCCATCAACATCAAATCACAGAATCACCCAGGCTGGAAGAGACCTTTAAGCTCATCGAGTCCAACCATCACCCCAGCACTGCCCAACCCACCACTAACCCGCGTCCCTCAGCACCACATCTGCCTGGCTGGGAAATACTGCCAGGGATGGCAACTACACCACTGCCCTGGGCAGCCTCTGCCAATGCCTGACAACCCTTTCGGTAAAGGATTTTTTCCCAATATCCAATCCAAACCTCCCCTGGCACAACCTGAGGTCATTTGCTCTTGTCCTATCACTTGTTACTTGGGAGAAGAGACCAACCCCCCTGGCTACACCCTCCTCTCAGGCAGCTGCAGAGAGCAAGAAGGTCTCCCCTCAGCCTCCTCTTCTCTTGCCTGAACAACCCCAGGTCCCCCAGCTGCTCCTCAGGAGACTTGTGCTCCAGACCCCTCTCCAGCTCCAGTGCCCTTCTCTGGACACGCTCCAGCCCCTCAGTGTCTTTCTTGTCATGAGAAGCCCAAAACTGAACACAGGATTCGAGGTGGGACCACTGTCTCACCACTGGGACAGGTACAGGGGGACAGTCACTGCCCCAGTCCTGCTGGCCACACTATTGCTGATACAGGCCATGAAGGGAGAGGGAGTGCAGGATGTGAGAGCTGTCAGCCCTGGGAATAGGAGCCAGCGTGCCGGGATGCTCATCAGAGCCTCCAAGAAGTGGCACTCAGCACTCCCAGCGAACTGCCTGGGGGCTGCTGCACTGGCCAGATCCTGCTGCTCATCCTCCCTCCCATGGATGTGCTGGTCCGGGCTCACCCAGCAGAGCGCACGCCGCGCTGCCAGGAGGGGTGTGCATTGCTCATGCAGCAGGATGGGTACACAGGGGGCTGGCAGTTCTTCCTCACCCTCCCAGGTGAGTCTGGGACTGTTTTGGGAGCCTCGAGGCTGAAGGCAAAGCGGGGCTGCTCCTTCCACTGGGGTGATGGGTGATGGGTGGAAGAAGGGCTGAATTTCTCCAAGTCCCAGTGCTGTGGGAAAGATGCCAGGCACCTCCTCCAAAGCAAGGAGCAGCCTGATGTGACTCCATGTGCCACGGGAGGAAGGACAGGATCAGGAGTTTAGGAGTTTCGCTGCTTTTTTCAAGCTGCACATACACAGCATAATAATTTTAAATAATAGTCTTCAAGGACCCATGATTTAGACTTCTGAACCCCCCATTGGTTTCTGCAAGGATCGCAGGGGAAATCTTGTGCCCTGTTATGCCAGGCATCCAATTTCCCTAATGCGACTCCAGAAAAATTACTATGTCCCTAAAGCAGACAACAATTTGCTTGTCA
The DNA here is from genome assembly GCA_013398295.1 of Chionis minor. NCBI lineage: Eukaryota > Metazoa > Chordata > Aves > Charadriiformes > Chionidae > Chionis > Chionis minor. The sequence continues at coordinate 48,672 of VZSF01009511.1, read as the reverse complement.
TCAGCTGGCACTGCCCTGCTGACAGGGGTTGATGGCTGGTGGCTGAGTGGCAGGTCCACCCCAAGCTGCTCTGTCTGCCCCATCCGGGATGGCAGCGCCTGCTGCCATGGATGATGATGGCTTGATGGCTTGTCTTCCAACACCAAAATATTTCCATGTCGAAAACTGACTGCTGATTTTTTTTTTTTTCCAGGGGGGTAAGGGTGCAATGATACTGCAATCCAGGGACCCGCCCCCCCCTTCCTTCCTGTGTGTGCTGAGGTCCCTGTTCTGCCGGGCTGGAATTTCCCTGGAAACCTTTTCCTGCCCAAACCCTCTTATTTTGTATTCATCCTCCCTTGGACTGAACCATGCCAGGGCATTTTTCTGGGGAGGGGACTGGTGCTCTGCAGCTGGCTGTCATCACCATGAGAGCTGGGGGTCCCCGTGGTGCCACCCCAGGGTGGCAGGGCTCTGCGGTGAGCCAGCTGCAGACCTTCTGCTGCTCCTGCAGACCAAACCCAGCACTTACTTGCTCCTGGGGCATACGCCTGCTGGGGCATAGATTGTCCCCAGGCCAGAACCCCCACTTGGGTGTCATGCAGGGCAGTGCTGAGATGGGAGCCTTTGCCTCCTGCTCACCCCAGGCAGCAGGACCATCCCCTCTCTGCAGCGCTGACGTTCCAGAGGGGCGGTGGGGTGTTTTCTTGAGGACGTCCTCCTCGGTGACACCTGAAGTGCCTGGAGGACTCAGTGCAGTCACAACCCACACACATCAGGCTTCAGCACTCTCAAAGTGGGGAAAAAAGAAGAGCCAGCATCCTGCAGGAGAGCCGTGACAGTGCTCCCAAGAGCCAGTTCCGCTGGTGCTCACACCTTCTCTGCCTGCAAGCAGGCAGCTGCCCCCAGGCTGCATCCCTGGGTGGGCAGGCACCAGTGCACCTGGGAGAGGCACTGGGAGATGCTGAGCCAGGTGGTGGGGCCGTCAGCCACGCCACAGCCCTGACCTCCATCCCCTGGCTCCAGAGACCTGGAGCCTCCTCACCCCGGAGAAAGCCCGACCCACCGCTGCGAAAAGGGCCTGGGAATTTGTTGGTGTCCTTCCTGCCTCCCTCGCAGTGCCAGGCTTGTCCCTGTGCCAGCTTCACTTCAGTATTATTCTAATTTGGGGAACTGATGCAAAAGGCTGTCCTGGCAGTTCGACTTGGCTTGGACTGGGGTTATTTTGGTTTAGCTTCAGTCATCTGAGGACAGGTCACGCTTTATGCAAGCCTATCTCCCCACGGCGAGGGTTTGCAGGGGGTCGCAGACATCCACGGGACAGGTTACAGAAAGCTCCTTGACTGAGCCCGGCAGTATTGGGGGGGCACAAAGCCCCCAAGGTGCAGCGCAGGAAAAGCGCGGGGGGCTCCCACTGAAGTTTCGCATCATCCTCAAGCGCTGCACGGACACCCGTGCTCCCCCGGGGATGCTCTAAAGCCTGTTCCTGAGCTGGGAACAGGCTGACACGAGCCCAGATGGTGACAGCCCCATCCTAAGCCGTGGTCACGGTCAGCTGCCCACCCGTAACGCTGGGCTACTGCAACCCCTCCGCCAGCGCTGGTTGTACTCCCCTGAACCTTGGCAGGTCTCTGCAGCCTTGCTGGGGGAGGATTGCGTTCCGGATGGGCTGGATGGACCTCACCCTCTCCCGTCCCTGCGGCTGGGTGCGGCTGGCACCGGAGTGTCTGCCCTCCTCTGCTGCTGCCACCCACTCGTCCCCTGGGACGCATGTGGCCAGGGGTTAAACGGGGGAGCGCTGGGGTGGGACAAGGTCTGCGGCATCTGGGAGCATCGGGGCGGAGGTGGGAACGGTCCCCTCTGGCGCTGAGCTGCCAAGAGCGGGGCTGGGGAGGAGGTGCTGCTGCGGGGGGAGCGCGTGGCAGGGCACGGCATGCAGGCATGCCGCAGGCTCTTGGCGCTCACCTCCGGTACGTCCTGGCACGGCCCCAGTTCGACAAGCCCAGCCTCGTCGTTTCAGGGCCAGACGTGGGGCTCACCCTCTCGGCTGTGTCTGTGCGGTAAAGGCAATGTGCCCAGGGGTGTTGCTGCAGACTGAAGCCAGGGAAAGCACAACACAAGTCCCCAAGATATCCAGGGAATCCCCTTAAGCCTCCAGAGTGGGATACTGCATCCAACCTGCTACCTGGGAACGGTCCCTGCGGTGTGCTGTGTCTGCTCTGTGCCCATGTCATGGTTGTCTCAGGACGAAGCTGTGCTCTAGCTGGGTTGATGATTGAGCGCCTGTGCATGGGATCACGCGACACCACGGGCTGCTTTCCCAGCAGAAACAGTCTCTTCCGCGCAGCTGGGACCACAGCATGCAGGGAAAATGCCAGTCCCGTGCTGGGGAAGCACCTGAGCCAGGGACAGAGTGGGGCTGCCCAAAATGCTGCGCAGTGGCTGAAGGATCTCCAGAGTGATGTGCCGCTGCTGAGAAAACAGGTGGCTGCAAGGGAATCGGTGTGCAGACCCAGGAAACAGGCTTTTCCCTCGGATTTGGGCATGAGGGTGCTTCCTTCACACACTGTCATGTTGTCACGTTGGAGCAGGCAGCCTTGCTGAGCCCTGATTTGCATTTAGGTGAAGCCACAATTCCCTGCCAGTCCTGGGGTCTCAGGCACAGGCACTCTGCAGAAAGGGAAAGGAGCCACCAGAGCTTGGCACCTGCACCCTCCCAGTTGGTTCAGGGAGACCCTTGAGGAGGTGCAAGACAAGTCTCATGGCTTAGGGAAGGAGCAACAGCAACGCCATCACATCTGGAACGGAGATGCAAAGTGTCCGGGAGCTGTACACGCTGCGGTCTCCCGCAGAGTAAAATTGCACCCACGTCTGCACGACTCCAGGCTGGAGGTGATGTTGAACGGGGACAGCCCATAGCAAGTAAAGGCTGAAGCTGCCTGGGGGGACTGAAGTGTCCCTGCATCATCCTCCAGGGACCCAGAACTGGCAAAAGAAAGTTATGAACAGCTGGCTGAAGATGGATCTGTTTTAGCGAGGTGATTCCCAGCTCAATTCAGTTTAATGGCACCACGTCCCTTGCACCTTAAGGACCACAGAGCCCAGGGCTGCTCCCAGGGTTAACGCTGCCCATGTGCATGTAGCACATTTTGCAAAGCTCTGCTCTAAAACCCCAGGAGACCTGTGACCAAAGATAAGCAAGTCCCTCAGCTCCCCTCTGGTGAATAGGGCACTTGGGGGCAACTGGGAGCCAGAGGGGGCACAGTATCCTACAGAGACCTCCTGGAGGTGCTGAGCTGGGTGCTCATGCTGGTGTCAAGCACATGGCATTCCCCAATTGCAGGCTGGGCGTGCGACCCAGCCAGTGAAGCTTCTTGGCATGTGGTGGCTCTGCTCCCCTTCCGCTGCATCCCCAAGCAGAGCCAAAGCCCAGCTTGGCATCCCGGCAGATGGTGGTGGTGCACAGGTAGCAGCCTAAAAAGGAATCATAGAGTCATAGAATGGTTTAGGTTGGAAGGGACCTTGCAGATCATCGAGTTCCAACACCCCTGCCATAGGCAGGGACACCTCCCACTAGACCAGGTTGCCCAAGGCCACATCCAGCCTGGCCTGAAACACCTCCAGGGATGGGGCCTCAACAACCTCTCTGGGCAACCTGTTCCAGTGTCCCACCTCCCTCAAAGGAAAACATTTCTTCCGCATGTTTAATCTAAACCTGCCCTCTTCCAGTTTAGAGCCATTCCCCCTCGTCCTGTCACTACATGCCCTTGTAAAAAGTCCTTCCCCTGCGCTCCTGTAGCCCCCTTTAGGTACTGGAAGGCGGCAATAAGATCTCCCCGGAGCCTTCTCTTCTCCAGGCTGGACCCTCAGCCTAGTGCAGCTTGTTTGGCTGGAGCCAGGTGACAGCAGGGCTCCATCACCCCATGCCTGCGTGGGACATGCCTGGCCAGCCCCGCTTGGCCGTGCCCCATAAGAGCTATGGTTCCCCTGAGCAAGCTCTGCAGGGGTGGCTGACACCAGCGACCAAGACTGAAGAGGTGCAATGCCCCCTCCACCTCCTCTTGTTAGCCTGGCTATGGCCATTAGCCTGGGCTGGATGCACTTTCTCCTGCTCTGTGTGCAGGAACATGTTGCCCTCAGGACTCAGGTGGCTGGTGAGAGCATCGCACTCTGTGTGTGTGTGTGTGTGTGTGTGTGTCCTGACTGCTTTAAATGCCTGCTCTATGCAGTCATTAGATGATATTTATGGTCCTTATTATGCAGCAAGAAAAAAAAAATATCTGATTCGTGCAGTGAGAACTTGAACTCACTTGGATATGCAGACAGCAGGCGCCATCCGAACACGGATCCTCGACGCCCGCAGCAGCCCCGCAAGGGACGAGCTCTGTGTCTTTAACGGCCGCGCAGGACGGCAGCGGGAGCAGGCTGGGAATGTTCCTGGCAGGGCTGCACAGCCCAGCAGTGCGCAGCGGAGCATCAGCGGGGATAAAGCACGGTCTTGTTTAGCTGATGGAGAAAATGCCTCTTTCTGTGCCTATTTACCGCATCCAGTGTCAGGGTCCACAGCAGGGGAAGAGCACGTGTTCCCATCTCAAAGGGCTCTCCTTGATTCGGTGCCACGCAGCCCCTGAGCTGCTGGAGGGGCTGGTGCACGCGAGCCCTGCGTGCAACGCGTCTCGTGTCCGGGCATTGCCTGCTCCAGACCGGCCAAGGGCCAGGACACTGAGTCCCAAAGGTGCTGTGACTCCCCAAGGTCACAGAGAGGACTGGGGAAGAGCCAGGAGCAATGCTCAGTCCCACGCCTCTTAGAAAAATCCCCCTCTTGTCCCTACTGCCACACGCAATCTAGCAAAGGGCTCTGCCGTGCCTCGTCTGCTGGCAGCAGCACAAGCACCGGGGTGGCACGGGCCACCTCCCTCCAGGACCCCTCGCAGCAGGGGCAGACATCGCCATCCCCCGGGTCCTGGTGCTGTGGTGCTCGGAGCTGGCGGCAGCCCCTCGGCTTTTGGCCCTGCCCTCCCTCAAGTGGTGGTGGTGCTGGGGAGAGGTGCTGGTGCTGGGGAGCGGCGGTGATGCTGGGGAGCATCAGTGTTACTGGGGAGCAGTGGTGGTGCTGGGGAGAGGCGGTGATGCTGGGGAGCAGCGATGCCAGCGTGTGCGGGAGACCTCCCTGTGCGGCTGTGACTTTGTAGCTGTGGATTTGTAGCCTGGCTGCTTCCTAGCTCAGCATGGAAGACACTCTACAATTTTTAATTTGCCAAAAAAGCCCTCTTTTTAGTTTACAGGGACAGAAGGGGGACTTTTATGTGCAATCTGTACAGCTCTCCAGAAAGCACTTACATTTATGATGTTCATGAAATTTATAGCCAGTTGGCAGTGCTGCTCTCTCCTCTCCTCTCCACCAGCCACCCTGGCAGGATGGCAGACTATAATAAGCAAGCCACACATTCAAGTGGCATAAAAGGCATTTCTACAAGTTAGCCTCCTGCCCAGTCTTATAAACTCTAACAAGTCTCTAACAAGTAGGCAGGATCTCTTTATACCCAGGGAGAAAAACCCCTTTCAGAAATGGCCTTTTCACAAAGCCCACACCTTTCTTCTAATTAAGGTTAAATAGCTCCATGTTTTCTGGCCAATTTCATTCTTTCCCCTTATTCCCCTCTTAACAAGGCAGCCTTTAAAAAGACATCACTAATTGGTGTCTGCTTCTCACATACCATGCGTGCTTTGATAGTCAGTTAGAAAGCCTTCCCCATCGATCAAACTTCCACTGAAAGGCTGCTAATGTGCTCCATGTGTCTGCCACAGGACAAAGCCAAGTGGCGGGTCCCCAGCTCCCTTCTCCTCCTGTTCCCATACTCCCTCCCCAGACCGGGGGTCCACAGCCAGGTCTGCCCCCCGGCACCCCCGGCACTGGCCTCCCTGGGAATAGCCCGGCCCCCGGCATTGAGAGCGGCGCGGGGAAGAAATGACTCCACGATGTGTGTGGCAATTCGGAAATTAATGGGGAGTGGTTAAATGTTAAGGGTAGGATCTAAAACAGAGCGGGGCGAGAGAGCAATTGTCATGCTGATGAGGCTGGAGGAAGGCCAGTGAGCCTTCCTGTGAATCCCAGTCCTCCCCAGTGCTTTCTGGGCTAGTGAGGGAGATTTTCCTGGGGAGAGGGCTGGGGAGGGGGATGCTGCCCTGGCAAGGGGTAGTGCTCCCCTTGGGCCCCCCAGCCCTGCCAAGGACGGGTTTGGGAAGGAGGGAGCAGGGCTCCTGTGTGCGCTGCTCCCCTTTCCCTGTGCCCTGGTCACTGGAGGACACAGGCGCAATCTGCAGCTCATCACCCTTCTCCAGCCAGCAGGTCAGAGCCGCCGCAGTGCCCTCGGGGAAAAGCCACAAGAGATGGTTGTCCTTAGGAGAGCGCTGCAAGCCAGACCCTCCCCAGGTCCTGCTCCCTCCAGCCCGGGTTCCTTTGCTCTGACCCTGCTCTTACAATCCCACTCCTCACCTTCACCCGCCGCCCCACGAAAGATGCTCTGCCATGTCCCCGCTCCACCAGGGCTCTGTGCTGGACTCAGCTTTGGGCAGAGCAAAGCTCCCACCCTGTGCTGCTCCGTGGGGTCTCAAAGCACCAATGGCTTAACTTTGGGTGGCTGCAGGAGACACCAACCAGCTGGGCTCCTGAGCTTGGGGCCGTAGCGGTGGGCTCGTGTCTGGAGTGGGAGAGACCCGGTGTCTCTTTGGAGGGGATGGCAGCAACACGTGCTGGACAGGAGCCCTTAGCAATCACCCAGGCGTCTCTCCCCAGGCAGGGGGTCAAAGAAGCCACCTGAGAGAGGAGAAGGCAGGGGCACCTGCCTGGAGGAGGCTGGATATGAAGGATCACGCCAGGGTTTTGCTGTGGTGCTGTTCTGACTGCAAACGTCTCTCCATTCCCCTCATCTAATGAATGCCTTTTTTTTTTTAAGAAAAGTTACCTTTCCCAGTTGCAACTCCCTGCTGGTTGCCAGACCTCTCCCTAGGATGAAGTCTTCACGCTGCAGGTTTAGAGGTCTCTGGCAGGGCTCTTGAGTTAAGCCTGGAAGTGATGTCTTTCAGATTGGTCACAGGGGCTTTTTCCTGGGGTAGGAGCCAAGGATTCCCAGAGGAGACTTATAAGGGCGGCAGCCAAAGCCAGGCATCTCTGTGGCATCACTGTGTGACAGGCACATGCTTGGCACAAGATGTTCTACAGAGCAGCAACCTATGACCGTACTGCTGCGCCGAGGTGATGGGGTGTCCCCTGAGGACACACATGCACACACCAAGTATTTTTTAGTGGCAATTTGCAGCCCTTTGTGCTGCTGGAGCCAAGGAGGAGAGAGATGGTTGGCGGCCAGACGCTGGCTCCCTCCCAATGCTCAGTGGGGTTTGTCAACACCATAGGTTGTGCAGATGGAGACCTGCCAGGAAACGGCGTCCCCAAACCTCCCAGGCAGGCTGGCAGGTGGCTTCGCAGCTCTATGGCCAGACGTGTAGCTGGTGAGACGTGCAGAGCCCTGACACGGTTTTGGAAAGACTCCTGCACACTTGTGGCCCTGCTGTTCCTCCCCAGCCCCCTGCGAGGGATTACCTGGGTTTTTACAGCGTCATCCCCATTTTTCTGCTGTGAGACACCAGAGGAGCAGGATCTCCACTGGGCTGGCCACGGAGTTCACTCTTCTGGCAGGCACAGCCACCCTGCGGCTCCCGTTCCTGGGCACAGCAGCCCTTCCCCAGGCTGGTGTGCCAGTCCCGAGGGCATCTCCCAGCTCCCCTCCGCAGCCAGCAGAGACACAGCCGGTTCCATGGGAAGCCTGCCAGGGCAGAGATGCCATGTGTGCTTTTTGGTGGCTCCAGACAATGGATAAATGGCACACCTGCTTGTGCAAAATTCATTTAAACGTCACTCCTGGTGCTGCCGGCAGCCTCTCGCAGCAGTTAACAGGTGTGAATCGGTATCTACGAGCACACATTTTCCACTGCACAGCCCTTTGTTCAGCTCCTGCTGCTTCCCTGGCTCCATCCTGCCTGCTAAGCACACGAATCTTCCCTTAATAGAGAAAGTTAAAGTCTTTCCAGCGTTTGGCTTCTCCAAACAGACAGCAGAGTCCCACAACTCGCATGAACCCTTCCGTATCACCTGGGGTCTCCAGGGCATGAATTAAAGCGGGAGCACGTTGCTCTGTCTCCTAAAATTAGCTGAGTCCTGAAGCCCAGCCAGCGTGACTCACCTCCCACATGTCCTCCACAGAGGCCAGCGCCTTCATCTGCACCTTTTGGGGTGGCAGCATGTTGCCTTCAGAGGGAGGAGATGGAGCCGTGGCTGTGTTGAAGGCTGCGTCCACGAGGGCAGGCAGCACACGTGGGCTCTGCCTTCACCTCCCTGCACTGCTCCAGCACCGGACAGGAGAGGAGCAGGCAAGTCGCATGGTCCCTGGGGACATATTTTGGAGTGGCTTGTGGTGCCTGGTTGCCCTCACACAGACTGACAGCTCTTGGGGACCTTCCCAAGCCTGGTCATGCTAATCAGGAAAACCAGCGTCCCACTGAGCTGCCCGGGATGCTGCCAGGACATCTGACATCAGGGCTGGGGTGCCTTTTCCCTCTAATCCCTGCTGATACAAAGGTGCTTCAGGCATTAATGGATCCAGACCTTCACCCCACCAACCCCATTTTCACAGCACTGCCTGATCCACAGCAACCCTGCGGGGCTCAGACCCCCCGAGTAACTCACAGGGGACAGGGCTGCCTGAGTACTTAAGCACTTCATTACAGGACTGAACTAATCCTTTGGTATCAGATGTACTACCTGAACATCTGTGCTTTAACGTGGAGTGGCCACAGTTGTGATACACGCACCGTATCGCATCAGCTCTCCAGAGGCAAGAAGGAGCTTGCCAGGGGGCTTTGGATCAGAGCAGTCCTCGTGTCGGGCTGTTATAATGAAGTGCCTGGGGAGAGGTACATGAAACACGGTGTAACTCATCTGTGCGGTGCTGGGGGTGTCTATGCAGAGCAATTACGCTGCCGATGGCAGGGTTTTCAAACGAGGGGTGCAACTCAGCCGCTCAGCAGAGGTACCCGGTGCAACTCAAGAAGCTCTGGGGGGGGGTCCTGAGATATCTCCAGGGGGCTGACAGATGTGACACAGGATCTAAGGGGAAACCTGTGCCCTTCTGGCGTGACAGATGGCAGCCAGGTGGGCTACCCCAGGGTGTCTCAGATGGCACTGGGTGTCAGCAGCACGACGCTAAGGGACACACCTAAATACACAGACACTTGATACGTGTGTGCGCACACCCAGCCCTCCCGAAACCACGTGCATGTGTTTTAGACATCTGCCCCTCCTCGCCTCAGTTTCCCCACCTGCGTTACGCGGCTGCACTGCCTTATCATTGATCTGCTCCCCCGATAAAGAGAGCAAGCCCTTGCCCAACAGCCCCTCCACACTCCCCTGCCCCACGTTCTGTTACGCTCCTCTGCCAGGGGTTGTCCAGCCTTGGTCTGTCACCCCTGGGCACTCAATCCCCTCTCTCTGCCTCCGTTAACAACGCGCCTCCTTTCTAAATATAGCTCCCGCGGCTTCTGCTTCCAGCTGCTGGTGCTTGGTCTGTCTTTCACAGCTCGATTAAAGAGCCCTTTAGTACCTGGGATTTTATCCCCGTGAAGACACTTACGTGCTGCAATCAAAACACTTCTCGGTCTTGCCTCTGATAAGCTGAGCAGACTGGGCACTGCCTGTGTCACTGCAAGGCTTTCTGCTGCCCTCCAACCGCAGTGGGGCACATCTCGGGGCTTCCTTCAGTCCCAGTGATGGGCTTGTCCGTGCTCTGGGGTGATGGCTCCTCCACCGCGTGCCTCTCTGTGCAGCCAATGGACCTCCCTGTCTCACCGGCGCTTCTTCAGCATTTGCTCCCTTGGTCACATAAATGTGTTTATTGCAGCTCTGCCTGGTACAAGGACTTTACAGCTAAAGGTACCACCCCCTACATTCCCCTTTACTGCAGGACAGCTCATGGCCCATGTCACAGAGATGAGGAAACTGAGGCACGGGGAGACAAAAGGGTAGCCAGTAGGTTTATTGTAAAGCTGGAAAGAGCCCCTGGTGCCCCAAGTCCTTTCCAGAGTCAGAGCAAGCTGCTCTCACCACATTTTCCAAGTCTGCCGAGGTGGAAGGGGGCTTCTCCCCACTCTAGTCCTGCACCAAAGCCCCTGGAGCATCCGAGCAGGGAGCATCTCCCCAGCGCTGAGCACAGAGGGACAGCAGCGCTGCTGGGGACAGGCTGCCTCCTGGTAATGACCCAGGAGCAGGCAAATGGCACGTCCAAATGGCATGACCACATGCCCAGATGGGGAAAAAAAAAAAAAATCCATCCAGGGCAGTGACCAAAAGACCTACCTGAAGTGCAGCATTCCCAGATATGCTGGGTTTGTACCGGCCTCCTGGCCCCACAGGAGGTGCAGCCCCTCTCTCATGGGCAAGGGACCTCAGAGGAGGCTGTAGCATCCCCCAGACACGTTCCCCAGCTCCTGTGCTGTCTGATGCAGGAATGTCGGGAAGGTCTGGCCAGGCAGTGCTGTCTATCCCTGTGCCCTCCTCCTTCCCTGCCTCCCCACCATGGGATGAGGAGTGCAGGGTGCTGAGCGGCAGCCAGGGTCCAGCCTCGCTGCCTCCTCTGCTGAGCCTCCCAAAGCCCTCTCCCCCCTTGCCTGGTGCAGCCACCTCACCCACCTCCTCGCAGATCCTGCTCCACCTCCGAGCCCCCTGCAAGTCTCCCTGGCCTCTGGTGCTTGCCGTGCTCAGCTTGCCCCAGCTGAGAACGACAAGGGCCACGATGCCACCCTGTCAGCTCATCATCCAGCATGTCACCAGCTTACCCTCTATCTCCCCATTTGCTCACTGGCTGCGTCATCATCATCGACATGAGACACGTTGGCCGGTGGACCCGAGACAGGTCCAACCTTCATCTCTCTCTTTGTGCGTGCTGCAGAAGACACCTGCCTTGGCAGAGATGCTCTGTACTTCATGGTGTGGTGTCAGCAGTACCACACACTGGACCAAGGGCCTTTGGGGTTTCCAAGGGGAGTACTGGGGGCTTGTCTGGATGGTGGCACAACAGAAGCATACTCTTCCCCTTCCCAGGATGTGCTGAGATCCCAGGAGATGGGAGAAGACACATCAGGACGGGAGTCATTCATATCCCCCACAACACGCTGCAGCTCCGAACAGATGCCTTGGGGTGTCCAGGTACATCAGCACCAGAGGGGTCCCTCTGCGAAGCAGGGCAGAGGCGGCCGGAGGAGGTGAAGGTGTTTCTAGCATCCCCATCATCCGTGTCTGCACAGGATGGGTGGTGATGGGGAAAGTTCTCAGGCTAACACAGGGGCAGCAGCCTACCTGGTGGGGTCTAGGGGGGCACAGAGCTGGGACAGGGTCATCCTGGGGCTGCAACCAGCCATGACGAGGAGCTCTTGGGGTTGGGAAAGGCAAACACAGGGAAGGACTTCCCTACCAGTCAGCCTTACTCCAACTCCCTGAAAAGTATTAGAACAATTAATCAAACAAGCTATTGCAAGCCTGTAGTAGATAACAAGGAAATGAGTAATATCCAGCCTGGGTTTTTGAGGAGTAAAGTGTGTCGCACAATCTAATTTCCTCGTACAGCAGAGCAGCAGGTCTAGTGGAGGGGGAAGCAGGAAGTGTCATGTATCCAGATACGCGCAAGGATTTTGACAGGGTTTCTCAAGATATTCGCCCAGGCAAGTTCCAGAAATGCGGATGGGAGAGAAGTCAGACGTCAGGCAGCATGGGAAGCTCTGCAGAAGATGTATTAGCTCTTTACCTGGCAGCAGGACTGGGCTGCCGGGGAACTGAGGGGTCCTCCTGGCTCCAGTATGATTCCCATTAGCAGCCTGGGAATCAGACAGGGAAGGGGCCGTGTGAGGGTAAATCCAACAGTGGGCTGGAGCAATCCTACAGGACAACACAGCCAAGTGTTCAAGGCCAGGTTGGACAGGGCTTTGAGAAACCAGGTCTAGTGGGACCAGGGTAGGGGGGATTGGAACTAGATGATCTTTAAGGTCCCTTCCAACCTAAACAATTCTATCATTCTATGATATTTGTGCATGCGGGAGCACAGCCAGCGAGATGCACCAGCTCACCCCCAGGCTCTGCTGGGGAAGCCATCAGCTTTGGAAGCCACGTGTCAAGCAAACAGTGGCTTAAATGGACTGAGATCAAAGAAGAAGGGGGAGGCCATGATGCTGTGGGCAGTGGATGGACCAGGGATGGTCCAGCCTTTTTGTCCCTCCTGAGGCAGCACACAAACAACTGACCACCTCTGGTCACACTACACCCAGGAGCATCCACCAGACCTGCCAACCAGGTCTGCTGGTTGCCTGAGCCTGGACACAGGTGGTTACTCCTTCTCCAGACAGGGAGAGGCCAGATTCACCTCTGCACAACAGCAGGAGAGCAGGCACCTGCGCAGGGGCTGCTGGGCTTAAGCAAGGCTCCCGTGCAAACCTCCAGACAGTCCTAAAATAGCATTTTTCTATGCCTGAACACCTTCATTTTTAAGTTGTGCGTGCATGAGGCAGAAAGGAGCACATCCCTGCCCCATCTTAGTGTTAGGAGCGTTGGGCTTCCATCTCTTCCACAGAGAAAACAAGACATTTTTAGAAACTCAAATGCATGTTCTTATCTTGTCATTGCACCAGTGAGCAAAATGTTTGAATACAGTTTTCATGGAGTAGAGAGAGACTCGTCAGCCAGGGAGCATCCAGCTCTGCCAGCTGCAAGCCCAGGAAAAGGGACAGGCAATGATGGAGGTTGTCTCTTGCTGAAGGAGAGGATGCTGGCCCGGCCTGGAAGGACAGGAGCGGCTGTTGGATGGGACTGGGAGCAGGCAGCCACCATGCAGCCCTCCCCATCCCAACGGGGCTGATGGAGCAGACCTTCTCCGCTGCTCCTCATTCCCTCCCCCAGCTCATCAAGGCCATTATGGCTCTGCGGGAGGGCAGCCGTCACCCACCTTGTCAGATACATTTCAGTGCCTCTCTTCCTCCTCCTTCCAGTGAAGGGTGCCTCGCACGCGGCCGCATGATTGACTTTAAATATAAGAAGGCAAAACAACCGAAGGCCACCCATGGAAAGCCGCATGCCAGCTCCTGACAGCACGCACGTCCTCCCAGCTCATCAACACGGCACGGCTCCCCACGACATGACACTTCTCTTTCTCTGTCAGCTGGCAGAAGTCGTCTCGCCGAGGTCCCAACAGGGAGGGGGAGGACCGGGATGCAAACGAGTTTGCGCTGCCCCAGGTTGCTGCTCCGCAGATGAGCATCTCGCCGGATGAGGCTGGCTGCTTCCAAACCACAGCGAGGGGAAGCATGCCCCCGAGGAGAGTGTGCACCAGCATCTCAGCGTTTGATGGGTGGCTGGGGACGTGCCACCTCTGATGGAGACATGAGTGTGTGTCACACACGGGAGGGAAGGAAGGATGCGAGACGAGGGGCAGTGGGTATCTCCTCCATGAGCATCCCAGGCGCTGCAGCCTGCCAGGAAGGGAAGCAGTGAGGGCAACGCGCTGGGAGGTGATCTTGCAGGGGACTGTCAGGTCTGGCGATGCTTCAGGAGGTTGAAGCATGGGGACAGGGACGCAGTGGGAAGCCAGGATGTATCGACAGACTGAAATCCTTTGCTCCTGGAGAGGAAGATCATTTCCTTCAGACCCATGGGGTGACCTTAGCTCTGCCCCTGGGCCACAGTGGCGCAGCCGTGGTTATGTGACTGGCTGCCTGCAAGACCAAGGTCACACTCACAGTGACAGGAGGAAGCCACAGGGGAGCTGGGACACCGGATAGTCATTACAAGACCGTGTCTGTGTGGCATCATACTACCTGCACGTAGGTGTCCCCACTGGGCATGGGTGTGATGGTTTTCACAGAGAACAAAAAAACAGGAGCTGGTGGGCATCTCTGAACTTACACCTGCTGATACCAATGGCCCTTGGGCAGCAGAGTGCCTCCGCGCTGTTAGTTGCCTCACCCAGTAGACCTGGAAGACTCAGGTAGGCATGCTGGACACGGCAGCAGGCTTTTTGCCCAGGGCATGTCCCTGACCTCCCCAAACAGCTCTTCTTGCAGTTTGCTGGAGCAACTGGGGCTTGTAGGGTTGCTTCAGAGCTGCTAAATTCCTGGTGTCTTACCCAGGCCAGGATGAGCATCCAATATCCAACTAGAGCAGGACATGGACAATATTGCCAGGTGAGCAGAAGCTTCTGCAGAAACAGGGAAGACATGCACCTGCCCTCTGAAGAGGGAAGGTCTTGCTTTGGCTGCAGGTTCTTCTGGATGGTCATCCCTGGCCACCCCATAGGTTGGGCCAGCACAGAGCTCTGTGGGGTTTTCTGTGCCATGGGCAGAGGTTCATTCTTATCTCAAGCACTTGCAGATTAGACTGCAGAAATAATGGCAGAGCAATTACTGTCAGGAGACACCTATCAAGACACCTGCCAGGCAGAAACCTGAGTGCCCTGTTTGCAGCCTCAAAGAAACTGGGGCAAATGAAGGAGCGGGTATTCACGGCCCCTTTTAAAGAGAAGTTTGGGCATGCTGGAGTGGGGTCAACAGCTTCTGCATACACCATTCTTCATTCTGTTCCTCCAGGCGCCATGGCACAGGGGTGTCAAGCAGGGGGTGTCTATCCTGAAGGAACCCTGTGGTGAAGGAATCACTCTCTGAAGGCACTGAGACAACAGCCAGCACCTCCAGAGAGCTGCCAGAGGAAGGAGCGCTCCCCTCAAGTAGCACATTGCCCAGGTCCAAGAGCTTTCACAAAGTCAAGGAGCAGAGAAACATTTTGGACCCACTGTCCTCATCTCATCTTGGCAAAACCGCACAAGAAGAATGTGCCTGTGGAGAAGCAGCATCTACCCAACAAGGACAGACTTTGCTGAGGAAAGTGTACAGCGTCCTCCTCCATAAGACCGGGAAATTCTTGGCAGATTAGCTGGAGTCTCCAGCAGGTTGGAGAGACCGCAGGTTTTAATGACAGGGAACTGCAGGAGCACAAACCAGAGCCAGGCATCACTGGACCTCCTCAGGCTGGGCTCCCAGCCCATGCATGGCCAGTGAACAAGGACCAGGGATGCAGCCCCAGTCTCCTGGATCCCAGCTTTCTGCTCCATATACCTGTGTCCTGGGCCAGCTTCTCGTCTTCCTGCCTGAGCCTGAGTTCCAAGTGAGGACAAGACTCATATTGTTGCTCCAAGGAGGGGGAAATGGTCAGGACTGTTGGAGGAGGTATTTCTGAGCTGCTCAAATACGGGTGATGGAGTCAGCGCCCTGAAAAGGCTCATTGGCTTGGCTGGTAGGGGTTTATTACTTCATATGTGTGTGTATAAAGCAAATGTCAATGCAAGCAGGCATTTAAAGATAAAATTGGTGTTAATAATAATGATTATGATAATGCTGCCACCAAGAATAACTACACAAACACTGACAGAGGGAGGGCATGGAGATCCCTGCTTCTAACGCATGTGTGTGCTCGGAGAGCAGCAGCCGGCTGACGGGTTTAGACTGGGACTGTGGCTGGGTAACTGGGCTGCTGCCGCCCAGTAGCTGCAGTCCTGGGGATTCGTGCACGCACATCGCAGCCGTCCAATTTTCACAGCACTTAGGCAAGGCTGGAAACAGGCAGAAATTGTGCCGACGTCTCTGGAAACCTCTGGGATTGATGGCAGGGTCTCAGTGCCGGTCCTGAACTGGAGACCGCTGCGAAGGCAGGAGTTGTGCTTGGTCGCTCCTGGCTGTGAGGGGGTTATTTCGGGGTCTTTGTGGTAGGGATGGGTGAGTGTGTGCATGCATGTGTGCACGGATGGGGCAAAGGGGGGTCTCAGTCTGTTTCTTTTCCCTGGAATCACACCTGCCCTGTTCCTCCCCATCACGGGTGATCGCTCTGCAGTTGTTTCCCTCCTATCTCCATCTTATTATTACCCAGCGCGGGAGATGGAGGATTTTTGCCATTGCCTCGGAGCAACTGCACTCTTAAGTTTCTTCCAAGACTCACACCAGGGCCGCTTCTCTGCATGTGTGGTCTCTTGGACTGCGTAGTGCTCATAAATAAATAAGGGGAAAAGTTCTTAATCTTCATTCGAAAGCTCCTGGTATCACAATGCTGCTGCACAAAAGCCATCTTATTAGCCCCAAGTGCAAAATGCTGCCTTTTCTTGCAGAAGCTCATTAATTGCAGGTCACCATTCAACAAGAAAGATGAGGCACTTGAGTTCTTCAGGCTCTCATTAGCCACAGAGCTGAACAGTATGTGTGAAATTAACAGTCACCTGAGTACCTCTATAATTTCATAATTATTAGGCCTAATGGGTTAGTCTCTGCCAAATGGTTTTAACTCCTTCCTAGCCAAAGCAGGGAATTGCACGAGATGCCAAGATTGGCGTATTTCACGGGTTTTATAACCATTTAACAGTTTTCTTGTGGAAATAATAATAAGGAGGGGAAGTTTCCAGGATCATGTACTGTTTGCATTTTTTAACATATGTTTAGCTTTTAATTATTCATATACAGCGTGCCAAGGAAGCAGATAGCCTGTATCCTGGAGAGTGGGTGAAAGAGCTCTCTCTGCAAAGGGATTTTAATTGGTTTTAAAATGTGTTCTGTGTGTGTGTTTATATTTGCACGTGTGTGTGAGACTTGAGCCTTTGGTTTCTCTTCTCCTTGATGATTACATTACATTATTTCCCGTCTCTTACATTTTTATTTATCTTAGGCTTAAAAAGCAAAATCAGAGCTGAGATTTCTGTCTCTGCTTTTGAACTCAAGAATCTTGGAAATGGCACTGCCTTTTAATGGGGATTTTCTCCTACTAGAAACCAGCTTAGACACGAAGCCAAAGGGGAAGGCTGCCTCTCACCTCCAAGTAGCTAATTGTTTTTTCTTTCATTTCGTCTCGCGGTCCAGAGTGTGGGCGCCTCGTGCCAGGTGGGAATGGGCGCAGCATGGCCCCCCACCCTGATTTTGGGGTGACCTGGTCAAGGATTCTGTCCCCTTGGCCACCCCATTGCACCAGGCAGCCCTCCCTACCTCCACAAACTGGGGAAACAGTCCCTTCCCTCCCTGGCACTGCCCAGGCTGCTGGGACAACCCTCTCCCCTCCTTTTGTCCTTGCAAAGGCTGGATCCAGGCACAGGGTGGCTACTGAGGCCAGTCCCAAACACACGGTAGATTCGATACCTGTGAATTAAAGTTGCTTCTTAAAACATCTCTGCACCCTTCCCAGTATGGGTCCTACTGGGAATGCCGTGGTCTCCTCCAAGACTGAGGATGTCTTTCCCGCTGCTTTCAGCCTTGTTGGGGCCCATAGCAGTGATGTGGAGACACAGGCTGCCTGAGAACAGGAGACCCAGAAAACACGGAGAAGTTTAAAATCCTCCTTGGTGCCTTGTTTTGCAGGAGACAACTCAGCTCAGGAGACAGAGGGTCATGCTGGGACAGGTCAGCGTTTCTCACTGTGTGGCTGGGGCAGATGGTAGAAAAAGTGAAGGAGGA
Organism: Chionis minor; assembly: GCA_013398295.1. Taxonomy (NCBI): domain Eukaryota; kingdom Metazoa; phylum Chordata; class Aves; order Charadriiformes; family Chionidae; genus Chionis; species Chionis minor. The sequence continues at coordinate 31,116 of VZSF01009511.1, read as the reverse complement.
CCACTTTGGCTGGAAGGGACCCATCCAATCGAGCTCAGGCAACAGGGTCCGACATGCTCTTGACTGCAGGAATAAAACCCCAAGAGCTCTCGTCGGTGAGAAACTGTGGTCCCAGCAGCTGCTATGGTGTTAGCAGAAGGTGGAGCTCCTGCTGCTGCACCAGCTCCCAGCTCTGCCCAGCTTCATCCCACAGCCTCCCTCCTCTGTAACTCCATCACATTTTACAGGTTTTGGGGCTGTTTTTTGGCTGACGTTTGTTTTCATTGTGCTAGCTAAGGAAAGAGGGCTCGGGGCCTGGATTGCCCCCGGGACTGCAGTGAGGATGAGCAGTTGGTAGGACCTCACAATGTCTATGACACAGCAAGTTCCCAGGGTGTCTCAGGACTGGGCCAACCTCCACCAAGACCCCCAGTGGCTGGGGCACTGGTGACAGCATCAGAGACCTGGAGCATCCAAATCTGCTGGCTCCCAGCGAGAGCAGAGACGGGTTTCTCAGGACCCTCTTCAAGACGGGAACCAGCTGGGATACCTGCAGGCCGTCGGAAAAGACAGAGGCTGAGAGCTGGAGGCTTGGATGGACAGCAGCATCAGCCCCCATGAGCTAATGCCTTTGTGGCGGCATTCAATTCCCTGCGCTGCCTGTGCTGGGAGATCAAGGCTGGGAGAAGGGAGGGTCTTTCTTCACTTAGGTGCTGGAGAAACGTCTCCTTCGATGATATTTCACCTTACCTCTCCTTGCCACATCTGTCAACTTCTGCTAATTACCGAGTTTGCTATCACCCTCCGCACTGATGTGAAGGGTAGGAAAAAGAGAAAAAGGAGGTTAAGGGATTCTACAATTATAAATGATGTCTGGCAGGCTAAGGTACCATATAATGCATTATAAGCACTTAAAAAGCTAACCCATTCTGTCTTCTTTCTTTGGCATAAATAATGGCTTTTTTATGAATAAATCATGCAGCCAAGGTCTCTGAAAATAGCAGGAACCTGGAGCAGAATGTCTCCATCCTCATTTTTGCTAGGACAGCAGAGAAGTCAGCAATCCACTCCATCACCACTGATAAACCGGGGCAAACGCAACTCCCAGTAATGAAATAGGGAGATAAAGTTTCGGGAGGGTGAGCGGGGCAGGGGGATATTTCTGCCAAAGCACCGATTGCACCCGGGCTCCAAATGAAACATAATGGACTCTGAGGAGATAAGCATTTTTTTCTGCCCCATGAATAACGCAAGACCTCATAACTCATAGACAGGCAAAGCTGCCAGCAACTTAAAAGTGCTTCCTTCTGCTTCTGGTTTGTGTTTCCTTTTAATGAAGCTCCTCCAAAGCCGAGGGGGGGCTTAGAAGTGGGGCTGGAAGCAAGCCCTGCCTTTGCGTGTGTGGAGTCCGACTCGCCGCGGGCGGTGGGGAGGGCCGGCTGGGCGGCGGTAGCCACCCAGACCTCGGCACAAAGGGCTCGCAGCTGGGCTGCGTGCCGGGGAGAGCCTGCCCCGGCAGAGAGGGAGGTCCTGCTGGCCTTCGAGGCAGGCATGGAGGCAGGGGGGAGGTCTGTCTCCCCCCGCCTGAGGTCCGAGATGAGGGTTTCATGGGGGCACAGGGACTCTGCTCATCCCCGGTTCCTTCTGCACCCTGCTTTTTGCCCCCCTGATGGCTCTCTCCTCTCTGGGGATGTGGACGACCAGATGGCCCCCCTGCAAAGGGTCCTTGGCAGCTCCCTGGTCTGGCTGGAGGTGTCCCACTCTGGCCACCCAAAGGGACTGTGTCACGGCGTGGCTGCAGATTTGGAGGCTGCCTTGCAGGGCGTACGCGGTCCGAGCGTCATGGGGTCGGGCTCCCCGTGCACAGCGCCCTGCGCCGCTTCTCAGCCCTGCGTGCTGGGCTCTGCCAGCCGCGGCTCCCCTCCTCCAGGCACAGCCCTCCCTCCAGCGGGTGAGAAGCTGGTGAGGAAAAGCTCATCCCCTTAATAACACTTCCCTTGTGGGCGCCGGGGTAGGAGCCCCTGCTCGTACTCACTGTGCACTGTGGAAGGAGGTTCGGATTCATGTTCACCCCAGACACCCCTTGGATCTTAAACTGGAAGAGGGGAGATTTAGATCAGGTATTAAGAAGAAGTTCTTCATTCTGAGGGTGGGGAGCCCCTGGCCCATGTTGCCCAGAGAAGCTGTGGCTGCCCCATCCCTGGAGGTTCAAGGCCAGGTTGGACGGGGATTGGAGCAACCTGGTCTAGTGGGAGGTCTCCCTGCCCAGGGCAGGGGGATGAGACTGGGTGATCTTGAAGGTCACTTCCAACCCAAACCATTCTATGATTATATGATTATATGATTCTGTGACCTCCTGCAGGACAGTGGTTGCAGACAAGGGCCAGGGTCTCAGTCCACAACCAGCATGCTCCCCTGCACAAGCCAAGCCTGTCATAACCCATGAAGCACTTTTGGGCTGGCCACACAGCCTCCAGGTCTCCCGCACTTCCCCATCATCTCCTGCACTGCAGCACCAGGTGCCAGAGACCATACAGCTCACAACGTGCTCCTGGACAGAGGGACTCCCCAGCACTGGTCCTGCCCCATGCCTGGAGGAAAGCAACACAGTGGGGAGTGGGCACAGCCTCCAGGATGCTGGATGGGGTAGGGACACTGGGTGTCACCCCTTCAGTTCACACTGAGACAGGAGCAGCCCTTATTCCCCGTCGGGACACAGAGTTTCACTGCAGTCTTCACTTTCCTGGGACTAAGGAAAAAAATTTGCAAATTTGACCTTTACAGTCAAATCCTTTCCATGCACAGGGCAGGGCCCAAGAAGAGCAGGGTGACATCCATCAAGAGGGGTCGGTTCTCACCATGGAGAGGAGGTTTGCATTTACAGCAAGTGCTCAGCAGCCCTCGGGTGGATTTGTCGCAGACATGGGCTGCGCACCAGCAGTACAAACTGACCTGGGACCAAACGACTAGTGGTGGCAGGAGCGAAGCCATCTGCTAGCAGAAACCTCTGTGCCCACCTGGTTATGGCCCTACAGTTCCCTCCCCAAGCAGACATCATTTTTGAGGGCCCAGCCCTGGGTACTGGTGGTTTTTGGGAACGGGGATGCAGTGCCCGCCCCGCTCTCCGCAGCCCCAGCCAGGCAGGGCTCTGCAGCTCTGCATTAAACCCTCTGCAGCGGCAGTCAGGAAGGCCAGGAGCCCGCAGACTCACTGACTATTAATCAGCCGGCCACAAGCCCTGAAACCCTGCTCTCGGGGCTTGTGGATTGAGTTATGGCTTCCTGAGGAGCTGCAGGGCACGGGCTTCCCAAAGCCGGCCAGGCGCTGCTTGGGCTGGGGTTGCGCTGGGGGTCCGGAGGTCAGCGCTGCGCAACGCCGGCTGCAGCAGCCTGGAAAGGCAAAACTCCAGCCCGTCCTTGGAGGAGGATTAAGGGTAGATGGGGAGGGAAATGGAGCAGGAAAAAAAGGCAAAAAATATCCCCCCAAAAAACACTTAGTAAAGTGATTAGGGCTGTACCGAGCAGGGCCAAACACTGGGGCGCCTTTGGACGGCAAATGTCTGTGCCAGCGCTCTGCCACGGCTGACTGTCCCCTTGGAGGGAGACTGGGGAGGCAGCACTGCACCCTTGTACACCCGGAGGGGACACCTGAGTCTCTGGGCTCTGAGGACATGATCTCTGGGGACATGATGCCTTGCCATGGGCTCTCTCCCACTGCGACAATGTCCCCATGGGGTAAATGACACCCCCCAGCCGTGCACGTACATGCCTGTGCCCATACAAACGCGCACACACTGGTTGGAGATGCTCCGTCCGGTTGTTTCGGGGGACAAGCTCAGTGAGAGCTCAGCACACATGGGCACAGCCCCGAAGCCACCCCTGTGCACACCACGGTGGCTGTGGCACCTCGCTGGAGCTCGGTTCCCCTTGAGCTGCCTCCTGACCTGGCTGCTCAGCGAGTCCCCCTCGGAGACGGGGCGGGGGGCAAGGGAGGGCTGTGAGATGGAATTCAGCTGATGCAAAAGCATCCAGGGGGGTGTATATGTGGGTGGACGCTCACCCACACCCCATGCAAAACGTACACCCCTTCCTCCGGCGACCACCTCCCCAGGGACACCCGCGTTTGCCCAAGCCGTGCTCCAGCCACACGCCTCGCGCAGGCACTCGGCATCCTGTGCTGTGCCCACGGGCTGCGCTTGGAGACTCGTTGTGTTTTCCCGAGGTCCCCGCTGCTTTCCCAGCAGATCCCGCCCCCCCCCATCTCTCCCTCTTGCTTTAGCTGTGGGGAAATGAAGGTTTCCTGGGGACAGCACAAACGGGAGGCTCTTGGCTCTTCCTCCTCCTCCAGGTCTCCCCACGCACACGCAGGTTACTAGCAGTGCAGCCCATGCCGAGGAGGTGCGGAGGAGGATGCGGAGAAGAGGTGCGGAGGAGTATGCAGAGCGGGGAAGAAGCCCGCACTGCCCTCCTGCTGTCTCATCCGTCCTGCCTCGTGCAGGCAGCCCTCAGGCCAGGTGGTTGGGTTGCTTCCTTGGGCTTAATTCAGCAAAAGCAGCTTGTGATGTTTCTCCTTCTCCCTGGGGTGGGCTGCTCATTTTTGCCCCGTAAGACAATGCCCTCTTTCAAAAACAAAGAAATTATAAAGTACATATGAACATATGGTAACATATATTCTAGGCTGCCTATGTGGCCAATTTTCTGTATGTTACCATATGGTGCCGCGTATTTAGCAAAAATATAACTTGACTGTTTCTCTTTCCATATGGGGATTCTTTTGCCTTAATTAATAACATTGAGCAAAAACTCTTTCTAAGGTTTCCAAGATTTCTGCAAGGGAATATCTTATGACAGACACATGCTCCTGAAGGCTTTCCTCCTTATTTGTCTATAGCCTTCTGTCCTCCTCTTCTTCCGCATGCTCCAAGGGCGTCTGTGGATACATCTGCCCATGGGATCGCGGGGAGGGGGATGCTGCACCGTGGCTTGGCTCCCGTCCCTCCGGCGCCCATGGGAGCCCCTGTCCCCTCCCCGGGAACTTGACCTTTAGCTCCAGGGATAAAGCAGTGAAGTGCCTGTGGGCTGGATTCCTCCAGCTCACCCAGGAGCTTTGAGGTGAGTTAACAAAACACAGGGGCAACGGGGAGGCTGCTGGTGTAGAGAGAGGATTCATGGCCACGCAGGGACTGCTGCCTTTAAAAGAGTAGAAAGCAACACACTTTTGCAGCTCTCCAATTAAGCGTCTCAAGTGCCAGTTATCTCATATAATAGGAAAATATGCCAAAGTATCCTCTCAGGACAAGCCTGCAGCCAACGCCAGCGAGATGAAACCAGCCCCAGCTCTGTCGAGGCGGGACGGGGTGGGAAGGGTCAGAGGCACAGCCCCAGCTGCTGGAGACCCTCCCGCTTTCCTGACCAAAGCCTGTAAATGAAGACAAATCTCTGCGTGGCTCCAGATGTGGCCCCTTGCCCCATGGGGACGTCCCTCCCTCACAGGCGGGCGAAGGCAGTGGGCAGAGCTGAGCTGGCATGGGGTGGGAGAGCAGGGACAGAAGAAGAGATGCTGGATTTGCACCTCTCCTCGTTTCCAGGGTCTCGGTGGGGATGCCGATCTCTCTTTCCTCCCCCTCCACGCTCAGGGGGGTGGGAAGGGACACGGGCAGTGCCTGGGGTGGCTCAGTTTGGCTGCGGAGCCGGCAGGATGAGCCCAACCCTCCTCCTGTGCGGCAGCAGCACGTTTCAGCTGGGCGCTGCTCCCCATGGGGCTGCCCCCACTCCCTGCCTCCCACCAGCACGCAGATCCCTGACAATGTTTTGCTTGAATGGTCTCAGCCTCCCTTGGCTCCAAAACCCTCTTTCCTCCCTTGTGCCACTGGGATGGGCGGGCACTGCCGACATGAATGGGACAGGGGAGCCATGGCTTGCAGCTGGGCATGAGCGTGGTGGGCTTTCCCTGCCCTTCACCCAGAACACCTAAGGCAGCCCCAGGATAGGCTTTTGTTGGGGCAGAATAAAGGCTTTGGGGTCAACGGGAACCAGGACCTCCTTGCCTGTGCTGCCCTGGGCTTCCTGGCTCCTCACACCACAGAGCTCCCCATGTAGGAACATTTCTCTCCTGAGGAAGTCAACAGGGACTCAACCAAACCCCCTCTGCCCCTACCCAGCCCATTCCCTATCCTGCTCCCTCCAACACCACCTGCCTTCCCACATCCCTCCCCTCAGCTCTGCATGGATGCTTGGGGGTCGACACGTATCTCCTGCTCTTTTGGCAGGCCTCCTTGCTGGGATGTTTTGGGCGTCCTTTGGAGGACAGGTCTTGAGCAATGCTCTCTAGAGAGCATCCTCTTCCCAGTGATACAAATTAATGTCTTCCACGCTGCACAGGCATGGGCAAAGCCAGCTGCCTTCTTCATCCCTGGAACATTCACTGGAACAGGTTGCCCAGAGAAGTTGTGGAGGCCCCATCCCTGGAACTGTTTAAGGCCAGGCTGGATGGGGCTTTGAGCAACCTGCTCTAGTGAGAGGTGTCCCTGCCCATGGCAGGGGGGTTGGAACTTGATGATCTTTAAGGTCCCTTCCAACTCTAACCATTCTATGATTCTATGATCCCTGCCAACTTCATCCAGCAAACTTTGAGGGGTGGGATGGGAAGGAAATGTTCTCATGGACCATGGGCTTTGTGCAACTTCCTGAAGGGTTCCTTGGTCAGTCAGGGCAGTCCTGTGTGAACTGGTGGATTAGCTCTTCATTTCTCAGCCATGTTCTGCATCCCCAGAGCTTTCTCTTTGAGACCTGAGCTCAATTTGATCCCAAGTCTCTGCTCAGCTTACTGCCATCTGGTATCCCCTTCACCTCCAGCTGATGTCTGTCCTAGCTGAGGACTTCCACAGTGGATCCTTGCAGACCGGGGCACCAGGAGAACTGACAGAGCAGTAGTCACCAGCACTGTGAGTGCAGCATCTCTGTTGCAACAGCTGCAGGAGCAGGACACTGACAGCACCTTGCATGCAGCTGATCCTGGCTCAGACCACGCAGCTGCCACATAGTCCCGCTCCACCATTTCCTCCCCATCCCCAGGGCAGGACAGAGGGTGGGACATGTGCAGAGCAGTCCATCTTTACAGTCAGATGGAAATCATCCATAGCCTGAGAGACCCACTGAGGACTACATCTGGTTGGTGGGTTGTCTGTTTCCAGGGTGGCTTTGTGCTCATAGCTGGGAAGGCATATCCACAGACCAGGACGCCAGGGCATCACCAACACCCTGGCTTCCTAAATCTGCGTGATGGGCTGGCCGCATCCAGGTCATCCATGTACCATGACAGAGGTACTGGTGGGATCCAATTCTTTACCCTTATGTTGTGATGCTCATCTTCCCTCCTGGTGCCGGGAAAGTGGCCGACGGGAGGACTGCAGGGCAGAAGGACATGAAAGCTACCCCGGAGCAGAGAGATCAAGGTGGAGGCCAGCTCTGTGCAGACGTGAGAATGTGAGCACACAGGGAGCAGATGAAGTTGAGGACAAGAGCAGGGCTGAGCACAGGGTCAAGGGAAGCTGGGAGAGGTGAAGTTAGGTCTGATACGACTGCAGGAGAGCAGCACGCTCCTCGGGAAGAATGCTCCTGCAAAGAGGTGAGGGTGTCACCAGAGCAGGAGTGGGAAGCAAGTCAGGCTGGTGTTCCCACCACGTTTCGGACCAGAACAGCCACTGAACCATCCTGTCCGACCTCTTGGCACAACATCAAATCACATACTCGCGGCTGGCTGCAACTCACGGTGGCATGAGGTCTCCCGGTGCACCGAGAGCGGTGCAAAGGCTGAGCCTGCTGGGCTCCTGGTGGTGGCATTAGGAGATGTCACTGGGAGAAGGTCAGTGCGTGCAGAGCTGGCAGAAGCTGTCAGCACGCAGCTCCGCTGAGCGTCTGGAAGGAGGACAACCACAGGGAGCAAAGAAACGGCTCCGCACAGGAGCTGACAGGAGATGCCTGATGCTGGGGATTTGCAGTCTTCCAGGGAGGACAACCACCAGCTAGGAGACTGGAGCACATCCTGGACCACTGCCGTTGAGTTTCGGTACAGTGCAGAGCACACGGGAATTTCCAGGGCCCTGGGGGAGGTTGGCCTAATATTTTAAAAGGGGAAACAGGACGACGTGGGTAATTACAAGTCTGTCAGCCTGACATTGATCCCAGGCAAAATAATGGAACGGCTGATATGGAATGCAATGAATAAAGAATCAGAAAGGGTGATATAATTAATGCCAATCAACAGGGATTTATGGAAAATAGATCCTGTCAAACCAACTTGACGTCTTTCTTCCTGTTGTGGGGTTGCGTTTTTTTTTTTTCTCTTTAAATCCAGGATTACAAGTTTCCCCAGTGAGGTAGTGGGGTTTGCTGAGGACACAGAGAACAGAACGGGTCACCTGGGCACCATGTGATGTTTTTTCACAAAAACAGGAAAACCCAAACCACCACGTGGGGTGGATTCAGACTGGAGAGGGCAAGGACTCGGCTGCACAGCAGCAAGCACAAACTGCCATTGCAGGGCTCTGCAGGGGGCTCTTCCCCCAGCAGGTCCCACCAGTGATGGGGAGGATGCACTGGGATGTCTGCGCCCACTATGAGGAGGGAGGTCCTGCTGGGAAGTCACCTGTGGGGGTGGGGGAGACATTGGGGATGATTTGCAGAGTGGGGAGCGCTTTGCATCAGGCTAATCATGGTGGTGGAAAGGGACGATGGGAATAAAAGCTACATTTCCTCTGTTGTTACTCCCTGGAGTTGCTTCTCCAGCCCCCATGTCTTGCCCTGGGTGGTGTAAAGTCTGGGGCAGGGGTCCTGGAGGACAGGGTTGAAGAGTGAAGGACCTTCTCAAGACAAGAAATGAGATGTGAAACACATCTGAGAGCCCCACTGAGGACTCCATCTGGTTGATGGGTTGTCTGTTTCCAGGGTGAAGCAGATCCTGGCTTCACATCTCCTGCACGACACAGCCAGCACAGAGGAGCGAGAGGCTGCGTGGCCCCGTCTGCCTCCTGGGAAAGCTGTATGATCCATCCATCCCTGTGCTGTGTGCTAAGGGGTCCCTCTTCCCGGCCCCGCTTGCAGCCAGCGCCTCCTCCCCTGCCTCGCAGTGGTAGTTCATGCAACGGTATTCCAGCCCCCAAACCCTTCCTGGTGTCTTTTGCTCCAGCCCCGATCGCACTGGCCACAGTTCTGCCCCTTGCTCTTAGGGGCTGCGCTAATCCCAGTTCAGAGCCGAGCCCCACCCCTGATGCAGTGCTGTGATCACCACGGTGTCACCAGCCCTGTAACCTCTGCAGATGCTGCCAGCAGGGATCCTGCCTTACATTGCGGGTTTCCTTACAGCAAGGTGCGAGTGGCGTCATGCCGAGCACAAATGCCCGTGGAAAACCACAATAAACACCTGGATCCCAGTGTCTTCTCCCAGCTAACACCTGCGTTACGCCCCCAGCATTTGAGCCCCTTGTGACGATTGGGGTGACATCCCATGGGGCCCTTGCACCCCTCCTGTGGCGTGTTCAGGCGGCTCCTACCTCTTACCCACTCAGGACTCAAATGCCACATCCCATCCCAGACTCCCTCCTGTCCCAAGGAGCTCAGCCACCAAAGAGGGACCCCTCGGATTCCCTCTGGCTGGCAGAGGGGTTCCCCAGCAGCATCCCTCCTCATCCTTTTCATCATTTTGCCCAGAACTGACCTGAGGGACCAGCTTACAGGGATGTGCCAGGCCTTTGGGAGCACCTCTGAGACATGACCACCCTGCCACACTAATGACTTTTTCTCCAAGTTACCAAAAGACCATCAGTAGACAAGAACTGGGTGAATCCAGCTCCTCGCCAGGACTCCTCATGCCTGCACTTCACTACGTGGCATTGACATAGGGACAATGAATCATAGAATAGAATCATAGAATCACTTGGGTTGGAAGAGACCTTCAAGATCATCGAGTCCAACCATAAACCTATGCCAAAACCACCCCTAACCCATGTCCCTCAGCACCACGTCTGCCCGGCTTTTAAATACCTCCAGGGACGGCGATTCCACCACCTCCCTGGGCAGCCTCTTCCAATGCTTGAGAACCCTTTCCGTAAAGAAGTTTTTCCTCATATCCAACCTAAACCTCCCCTGGCACAACTTGAGGCCATTTCCTCTTGTCCTATCGCTTGTTCCTTGGGAGAAGAGATTGACCCCACCTGGCTATAACCTCCTTTCAGAGAGTTGTAGAGAGTGAGAAGGTCTCCCCTCAACCTTCTCTTCTCCAGGCTAAACAATCCCAACTCTCTCAGCCGTTCCTCATAAGACTTGTTCTCCAGACCCCTCACCAGATTCGTTGCCAGATCCACAAGAGCAGAAATGAAGAAAGATGCTCCACCTGCAACACCAGCAAGTGGAGGTGGCTGAACTGGTAACCATGGGGTGCCTGGCCGCAAGTGCAATAGGACAGAGGTGTATCGTTCAGATGCTGCACATAGCACGCGCAGACTCCTGTAAACCACAGCCAACAGCACTTTCCCCTGGGCACCACGTGGATGGGGAAACAGTGGGGATACTTTGAAATAGGTTTGGAAGCTCCCTCAGGTTTCCCACCTATTTTTTTTAGCTACTTATCAAGGGGAGAGTTGAGTCCAAGTCATGCACAGGATCAGAAGGTCCGGTGCTGAGTAGCCTGGAATGAGTCCTGCCTTTCCTGCAGAGCCCTCAGAGAAGCTATCCAAAAATCTCCACAAGGAGAGGCAGGATGAGGGCAATATTCAGCATTTGGTGCCTAACAGCACGGAGAAACTATCATAGAATCATTTAGGTTGTAAAAGACCTTCAAGATCATTGAGTCCAACCATTACCCTAGCACTGCCAAGTCCACCACTAACCCATGTCCCTCAGCACCATGTCTACACATCTTTTAAATACCTTTCAGGCAGTTGTAGGGAGCTAGAAGGTCCCCCCTCAGCCTCCTTCTCTACAGGCTGATCAACCCCAGGTCCCTCAGCTGCTCCTCAGGAGACTTGTGCTCCAGACCCCTCTCCAGCTCCGCTGCCCTTCTCTGGACACGCTCCAGCCCCTCAGTGTCTTTCTTGGAGTGAGGGGCCTAAAACTGAACACAGGATTCGAGCTGTGGCCTCACGGGTGCCAAGTACAGGGGGACGGTCACTGCCCCAGTCCTGCTGGCCACACTATTTCCAGTACACGCCAGGATGCTGTTGGCCTTCTTGGCCACGTGGGCACACACTGGCTCATATTCAGACAGCTGTCACCCCAGGTCCTTTTCTGCCAGCAGCTTTCCAGCCACTCTTTCCCAAGCCTGTGGCCTTCATGGAGTTGGTATGACCCAAGTGCAGGACCCAGGACTTTGCCTTGTTGAACCTCACACCATTGGCCTCAGCCCATTGATCCAGTCTGTCCAGATCCCTCTATAGCGCCATCCTGCCCTCAAGCAGGTCGACACTCCCACTCAACTTAGTGTCATCTGAGAGCTTACTGATCCCCTTGTCCAGGTTGTTGATAAAGACATTAAACAGAACTGGCCCCAAAATAGAGCCCTGAGGCCACTTGTGACCACCCACCAACTGGGCTGAACTCCATTCACCAGCACTCTTTGGGCCCAGCCAGCCAGCCAGTTTTTCACCCAGTGAAGAGTACACCCGTCCAAGCCATGAGCAACCAGTTTCTCCAGGAGAATGCTGTGGGAAACGGTGTCAAAGGCTTTACTAAAGTCCAAGTAGACAACATCCACAGCTCTTCCCTCATCCACTAAGTGGGTCACCTTGGCATAGAAGAAAGATCAGGTGAGTCCTCAGAGGGGTTTCAGCTTCTCCAGCCTGCTTTGATGAATGTTGGGGATTCTCTTGGGTGGCCAGGTCTCCCTTTTGGGGCTGACTGAGGGGTATTAGAGCAGAGATCCATCCCCAAACCTGAGTCCTCAACCACAGAGGTTTTTCCCAACCTACTCTGACCCAAGACCCTAAATCTTTGCCCAAAACACAAGCCACAGCCTCCAGTCACTTTGGCATTTTTTCCCAGGGCAGGAAATAAATTTACTCACAAGACGGGGAAGTTTCAGTACAAACAGTTCCAGCAGCCACTGAAAAAGGGGATTTCCATGCCAGTGGTGGGGGGCTGCACTCAGGGAGCCTCGCTGGGGAGGGCAGCGGGTGCAGGGCACGAGCACCTCTATGAGCTGGACACTGTCACCCACCACTGCCAGGCAGTGGTGACACTGAGGCAGGCCACCAGTCTCAGAAAATATTGGTAGAAGTCAGTAAATACATATATTTATAGACTACCCAGGACAATGTCCAGAGGTCTGTGTCCAGGTGGGTCTGCACAAACACCTCCAGAGCCCAACCATCCCCACGCTGGGTGCAAGCTCAGTTTCACCAAACATCACATGTTCTCCTCGGTGGGTCTCCCCAGCTTCAGTGGTCCCACACTGTCCCTGCTGTCTCAGCTCAGCCACACATAAGCACTGAAGCCCCGCCTGGTAATATTTAAAACAATTTTATTCATGAAAATATGCTGTACAATGCACTATACACAGTTCTTTACATTGCCACATACACAAACTCTAATAGCACGATCAAGAAAGTTACCATTGCCTACGATAGATGCGTGGTGAGAGATGACGCCTGTCAGAGACCCTCCCCCCCAGTCTGTACAGTTATAAATACGAGGGAAAGGACGGACCGAAAACTGCCGTATGAAGCAAACGGGTGGGGTCCCTTCGGTGTCCCCTTCGACGCCAGCTCCTCGCTCCCAGCAGGGCCAGGGCTGGGCGGGAGCAGGGCTGGGAGCAGAGGATGCTCCTTGTCCCCAAAGGCTGTCCTGTGGGGCGAGGGGGTGCCGGGAGGGAGAGGGGGTGATGGAGTGAGGCGGCTGAAGCCGAGCGAGGTGGGACGTGAGGTGGCCTGTGCTTAGGGAGCCATTTCCAGAGAGGGAACCTGGAGCCTCTGCCACCACCCCACAGTGAAATAAAGCCCTGGTTTCCCCTTCCAGCAGCACTGGCAGCGGGGCGGTGGGAGCCGCAGGGGGCACAACTGTGCCGGCCACCCCCAGGACCTGCCTGCCCCACGGGCACAAAGCACATCCCCAGCACCCCGGTGCCACCACCCCACACGGGCACAGTGGTCCCAGCATCCCTCCGCTCCGCTCCCCTCCGCCGCGGCGGGGCCAGCCCGTCTCGCCTCCCCCTCCAGCCATCCCCCTTCCCCGGGGTCCCAGCCACTTTGGGGGCGGGGGGGGTGTCTCTATGCCTGCCTCCCGCTGCCCGCCGTCCCTCGCACCGCACGACGACTGTACACACGACGCTTACCAACACGACTCCACCGCACACACGACAACCCCACGGTCACGAACCACAAAGACAGCTTCGCAATGGGACGTGCCCCGGGGGTGGATGCCCGGGGACACCACGCGGCGGGGCAGGGGGAGGCGAGCGGGGTTGGGGGGGAACAGGGCAAGCGTGGGACAAGAGGGGGGACATTCCTCCTACTGCTGGTGTGGCTCCCCCTCTGCCATGGTGGTGGGCCCATATCTGTGACACCGAAGGGGTTTTGGGGGGCTTCCCTGCGCCTGAGCATCCCATCTGCCAATGCCTGACTGCCAGGGTGAGCCCCAGCTGGCCCACGCTTCCCGGTGTGCTGGTGTGCTGCTGGATGTGTGCCTGGAGATCAGATGCCTGGAAGAGCCAGGAACCCTTCCCTTTCTCCTGTGCTTGGGGGGCAGAGCCCCCCTTTTCTGCCATGGCAGCCCCAGCTGCCCTCCCTGCCTCTCCTCACTAGCAGTCCTTCGCACCCCACGTGCAGAGCTGGGGGTGCCGCGTATTAAATAGCCATTTGCAATCGGTTTCCAACGATTTTAAGTATGCCTGAAACGAGAGGTGGTGTATAAAACGAACGTGGTAATGATCCTGACCAAAGAATAACCCTTTTTTAAAAAAGCATTCAAGAAAGATTATATATAATAGAATATATTAAATTCTGTACATGATCAAATAATGTAAACATAATTAATTAACCTGTAAGAATGTCTTTAGAGACTATGCCTGCCGTGTGCCCAGGGCGAAGGTGAGCGGTGGCACATGGGGCTCCTTTGTCACGCTTTGCCACAGCCACGTGGGTCAGGAGAGGAGCAGGAGGTGCCCACCCAGGTGTCCCACCCTGCCCCAGCTCCTGGCAGCCACGCTGCCCCTGCGCCTTGGTGGGACCCAGCACCCGCACTGTGGTAGAGGACATGGTGCTGGAGCGAGAAGGGAAGAGCTGGGCCAGGAAAATGCGCCGGTTCAGTGGACTAATCCTTGCTGCATCCCGGGGAGAGGGGGTTTGGAGAAAGCTTGAGGTGCCCAGAAGGAAGACGGGCTCTGCAGAGGGCCCCGTGGGACAGAGCAGCAGCTCCCACGGCCCCTCCATCTCCTCTGGACCAGACGCTCCAGCTGCCCACCAGCCTGCCTGGCTGCCCTGCTCCAAAAAACACGCTGCACCAAGGGCTGAGCTGCTCGCCCCGGCTGTGCAGGATGGCAGTGGGTGCCCGGCAGTGGGGCCGGTTTGGGCTCCCGACCACGTGCAACTCATGGTCCCCATCCCCATGGAGCACTGGCCTTGGTAGATGGGTGCACCAGGGCTGACCCCTCTTGCTGCCATCCCCCTGGAGCAGCTCTCCTGTCATCCCGGAGATGGGCAGAGAGCCCTCTGGGACAGGCATGCTGCCTGCTGGCTGGGGTCGCTCCTGAAACCAGTGGTGACCCCCCCCAGGAGTCCCACAGCCCCAGCTGTGAGCCCTGTGACACCTCCCTGAGCTCTGCATGTGGGGGAAGCAGTGTGGGTCAGCCAGGCTTGGGGCACGGTGGACACCATCTTGCCTCCAGAAGCCTGGCCAGTGCATCCCTCCCCTCCTCACACGCAAACACCCCCTTCTCGAGGATGACCCACACCACAGCCCCCAAGCTTCCACCTCGTCATCCAACACCCGATGCCATGGCCAAGCCAAGACGAGATGTGCAACGGTGCGCAGCCCTCAGCGTTGCTCACAGCCTCTCTCCTCCTCTCCCTAAGCTCGACCCTTTCTTCCTTCCAATGCAAAAACTCAATGGCAAAAGAGTGTATAAAATCAAATAAATACGCCCTCCCTCCCCGACCCTCCGAGCTCCCCCTGAGGCTCCGGCATGGGGCACCCAGGCCAGCAGCACATCACTCCCAGCAGGACCACCCCATGCAGGGCTGTGCACCACGCGCAGGAGCGTGCCCACGCCTGCTCCAGGCACGGCACCGCAGCTTTCCCATGGGTAGGTGTGACCACGGCACCCCCAGCCACCGGTGGGCACGTGGGCTGCGGAGATGCTGTCCCCAGGGCTGCAGGTTGCGTACCCTTCCCTCCATCAGCAACTCCCCCTTCTCACCGCTTGGTCAGAAAACCTGCCTGGAGCCGCGCAAGGAGACCCGCTGCGGAGGTGCCCTGGGCCTGTGGGCATGGCAGAGCTTAGAACTCCACCGGGATTTAAGGGTGATGAGGCCCCTCTTCCCTTGGGGCAGGGTCCCTGCTCCCGACACTTCTGCTCAGAGGACTCATTTTCCACGGTGGATAAAGAAAAGGGTCCCTTTCCAGAGAGGGGTGCCCACAAAGGGGGTTCCCACACCACCAGCTGGCACCGCTCCATCACCAGCCCAAGGACAAATCCAACCAGCAATGTCACAGCGGGGCACTGGGACCATTTGGAAAGGCTTTCCCTTCCCGCTTGCCCCCCACCCCAACCTGCCTGGCTCTGGCTGCCTCTCCCGCCCGCCTGCCCGGCGTCCTCTGGAGGATGCTCGCAGGAGGACCCAGCAGATGGGGCACGCGTGTGGGCTGGGGGCTGGGGGCGCTGCCCCATCTTAATATTTGACCCTACGGTTTGTGTTTCGTGTTCGACCTCAAGCTCAGACCGATGGCTCTAGCCCATCTTAACAAACAAAGGCAGAAGAGAAAGGAAAAAAAAAAAAAGTTAGTCTCAATGTTCCCCTCGTGGCTTCTCAGTGGTGAGCCCCCCTGCCCCGGGGCGGGCGTCACCCGGGCACCCAGCTCTGGTTCGTGGGCTGCGGACCCCCGGGCAGCGCGGGCACGTTGAGCCCGTTCTGCGGCGGGAGAGCCGAGTCGAAGTTGAAGTCCATCTCATCGCTGTCCATAAAGTCATTCAGGATGATGGACTCCACATCGCACTCCAGGCTCCCATTGAACATGTCCAGGTCCAGGTCTGCTGGGAACCTGTCTTGGCCCAACACAGGGGGGTGGACAGCCCCCGGGTAGGGGCCCTGCAGCGAATCCAGCAAGCTCATGTGTGCCCCTTGGTTATTAGCGTAGGAATGCAGATGCCCGTGGTGCGGCATGGCTGTCATGCTGCACGTGTCACTGGGCAAGCTCATAAGGCTGACAGGATTAGCTAAGGCACTGGTGTTGACCGCAGGGTGGTGACCGGCTGGTGACGGGTGGTACAAAGCACTGCTCTTCATGAGAGAGCCCGAGTGGGACGGGTAGGAGGACAAACCCTGCTCCCCGCTCCCGCACAGCAGCGGGTTGTGTCTGTGGCCACGGGCCGGCACCATGGGGCTGGCCTGCGGCAGGGGCAGGTCCCCCGGGACCATGCTCTCCTTGTGCGCATAGGAGATGGAGGAGAGCAGGTCCTGCAGCGAGGCGTTCCTGTAGGAGCTGACAGGCGAGAAGGTGGCTTGCTTGTTCTCCTGGATGGTCTGCATGGGCAGGCGGCGCATGAGGCTCATGGCCGGCTGGCTGTAGATAGTCCCGCAGTAGGTGTTGGTGGCGGCCCCCATGGTGGAGCACTTGGAGTTGAAGGTGAAACTGGAGCTGCGCTGCCGCAGGGCGGCCGGGGGGAGCTGCTGCGAAGGGCTCATGGTGTAGCCGTCCTGCAGGTCCTCCAGCATGCTCTCCCCGAGGCTCTCGTTCAGGCTGATGGTGCCAGTCAGGTCGGTCAGCCGGGGCAGCTCCACGGAGCAGCGGGCATTGAGGGAAGGAGACATGGTGCTGGAGGGGCTGGGGTACATCAGTGGAGAGGAGGGGGTACCATCGTCCTCCTCCAGCTCATCCGGCTCGTGGTTGGACATGATGGGCGAGAGGCGCCCACTCAACGTGCTGGCCGTGGAGTTGGCCCGCGTCCTGAAGTCCGCCCAGGCGTCGTACTCATCGCTGGCGTGGGACGTGGGGCTCTCCGACCACTTGGCTTGCTGGGAGGAAGGGCTGTCCTCCCCGCGCTCCTGCGTCACCTGCAGCTGCTTCTTCTTGCTGGCCTTCCCCTTGATCCGCAGGAACTTGCTGTTGTTGTCCATCGAGACCGCCCGCCGGCGGGGCGTCTTCCCCGTCTTGCCACCCTCAGGGTTCAGCATCCACCAGGAGCTCTTCCCGGTGCCCTCGTTCTGCACGCGAATGAAGCGGGTGTGCAGGGAGAGGTTGTGCCGGATGGAGTTCTGCGGAGACAGCAAGGACAGAGGGGGTGGTCAGCAGCAGCTCCAGCACCCCAGGCAGGAAGGGGATGACCACAGGGGTAGGTACACGGGGCATCATGGGGGACGTGGGCTCCATCCCCTGGGACACCACGGCTGTCTGAGCCAGAGGGGTCAGGGCTCAGAGGACTCAGCTGGTGGGTCTCTCTGCAGCACCGCCGGGCATTTCACCTCCAGGAGCCCAGGGGTCATGGCCCTTTGCTGCATCTATCAGCTCTCTATCGTTAGTGCAATTACCATCATGGCAGGGAGCACGAGGGGGTCTTTAGCATATGCTCCAGGGACCTGCACGAGGCAGGGACAGGTCTCAGGGGACTCTTCTTCCCTGGCAGGAAGCTGGGGAGGGACAAGAGGAGGAGGCAAGGAAAGCAGAGGCAGTCAGGACCATGCACAGATCCAGCTCGTCTCCATCCCTCCCAGCCCTGGCCACCCACGCTCCAAGCAGAGCCCATCGGGATGCTCCCAGCACAGCCTTGCCCATGCGCACCTCCGCAGCGGTCCCAGTCCACTCTCCCCACCGCCAGACTCCCCACCAGCTCCACGGGTGGAGGGACCCCTTTTTCCCACCCACCGCCAGGCACTGACCCTCTGGAGCTGGCTCCAAACCCGCTCCCCCTGCCCAGCCCCGTCCTGCGATGCGCTCCCTCCTCCCTCATCGCCGGGCAGGGGGAAGCCTGCGTCGCGCAGCGTCCATCGGCACCGCCGCAGCCAAAACCAACGCGGCAGCACCAGGCAAGTGAGATCGTGTCCCCAAAATGCCTGTCACCCTCTGCCAGCAGGGCTGGGGGCCCCGGCGGAGAGGGGCTGGATCCCTGCTGGGTCCGGTGGCAGGGACGGAGGGCAACGCACCCCACCGAGAAACTCGGGTACCACAGCACGGGGGGGGGGGTTGCAAACCCAGCTACGACCCCCATTGCCCAGACCAGGGCTGGCTGGGGGCTGCTTTCTCCCCGGACACTCCTGGCTCCCTGTGTCCACATCTCAAGGTGGGGGGTTCCTAGTGGGAGCGACATGCCGCTTCTCTTGCCCCTGGCCGGTGCTGCGGCGCTGAGCAGCTCCCTGGCCGGAGCAGGGATGCCCTTCCAGAAGGCAGGAGGAGGCAGGGAGCTCGCACCGGGGGGCCACGTCCCAGCGCAAGCATCCCCAGCCCCATGGGGTGACAGGAATGGCTTTAAACTGGAAGAGGGCAGGTTTAGATTAAACATGAGGAAGAAATGTTTTCCTTTGAGGGTGGTGGGACACTGGAACAGGTTGCCCAGAGAGGCTGTTGAGGCCCCATCCCTGGAGGTGTTTCAGGCCAGGCTGGATGTGGCCTTGGGCAACCTGGTCTAGTGGGAGGTGTCCCTGCCTATGGCAGGGGGTTGGAACTCCATGATCTGCAAGGTCCCTTCCAACCTAAACCATTCTAGGATTCTATGACCCCGGGGAAATGCCTCCAAAGCTCTTCAAAGGAAGAGCAGGGGGCGAGGACATCCTGCTGCTGATCTTCTGCAGCTCACGGGATGCCGCTCCAGCTCCCCGTGCTGTGGCTTCCCCCGAGTCCAGAGGGGAAAGGCAAGCGGCAGAGCCCGGGGAAGAGCATCAGTCCGGGGTGTAGAGAGCCTTGCTCCAGCGCTGCCCGCGGGCTCGGAGCTCAGCAGGGGCTGGGAAGGGAGACCGGCAGCTCCTCCTGCTCCTGCCCGGCTGAGGGGGGACAGGGAGGGGGAAGAAACCGAGGTGCCGGGGAGAAAGTTTGGTGCTGTTGCTGGCGTACAGCGGAATACTAATGAAGAGGCGAGTGAGCTCCAGCCTCATCTATCATATTATGTAATGGCTTACTTCTCTGCACTTCATTTATTTGGAGATTGCTCCCAGGCTGGCTCCTCGCCAGCAGCCACCAAATCCAAGTCTACAGAAATCAATCTCGCACTGACTGATTAAGCCGTGTTTAGAACTAATTGCTCCTTCGTGTGTGGGGAGAATAAATTACGGGCTTTAATTTCACATCTTTAAAATGCAACTGCAGGTATGGGCCAGCCGTTAACCCCTTCCTGCACTGCCCCGCGAGCAGCTGGGGAGGGGGCAGGCTGTGGCTGGCGTGGATCAGGGAACAGGCTGGGACACGCGGAGGTGGCTGCCCGTGCCGCCGCTCACCGCCGCCAGCCAGAGCAAGCCAAGCCGGGCAGGGAGGGCTCTCCCTGACCCCCCCAAACACCTCTCCCTTCAGCCACGGGGTGACCCACGCTCCCCTCCGTGCGACCGAGCCGTGGTGCCAGCGGCAGGGGACAGAGCACGCGGCTGTCGCTGCGTTTGCGGAGCCAGAGCCGTGGCCAGCTCGGCCCCGTGGTGCCACCTTGCACCCACATGCAGCACCCGGGGGGGCTGGCGATGCCCCAGCTGGGATTGCTGGGGGGATGCCCAGCTGCTGCTGGGCCCTCTCGCAGCACCGGGGACCCTCTATATAGGGGGTCCCTCGCTGGCAGCACTCCCCAGGTGGCAGGAGATGCCGCAGCCCTCCATGGCTGGGAACGTGGAACGTGGCTGGTGTTTGGGAATGCCACAGCTGGACAGGGGGGTGATGCTCAGCACATCGCTAACCTCCTCCTCCGCAACTCCCTCCTGCTTGGTGGCTCTAGCGCAGGGCACCCAGCGCCACCCATGGACCCAGCGCCAGGCTGGTGTGGGGCAGGGGACCGGGCTGGGGGGGGTCAGGCTGCCAGAGGGAGGGGAGGGAAAGCTGCTGCCTCTTCTGCAGCGGAGCTTCATTAAAAGCCAAAAGACAGCAGCAATTAAGCACAAGGCGCGGCGAGCCCGGCTCTCTCCTCATTAGCACCCCGATGCGCTCGGCTGGCCGTGGCTCGGGGTGCACGGCGCAGGGCAGGGGGCTGCGCGGGGGCGGGACGGGAGCTTATTAACAGCAGGCAGGCAGGGACCTGCTTCACCCGCCACCGCCCCGGCGGCCCCCCGGCATCCCACAGCACCCAGCCTTGGGCTGGCAGGGAGCGGCGCATCATCGCACCTCCCGAAATGTGGGGCTCAGCTCCTGGCCGGGCCCTGGCAGATTTTGGCAGGGTCCAGGGGGAGCAGGCAAAGGCTGACGCTAGTCCCAGGGTCCCCACGATGCCTCCGACACCGCTCCGCCCTGCGACCCGAAGCCCTGCACCACTTCTCGCAGCGACCTGCACCTTCACGGGGCTGGCCGTGCCCCACGCCCTCGCTGTGTCTCCTTCCCTGTCCCTGTGTCACCTCTGCCCTGTCCGCCCCACTCTGATGGCTCAGGCCCCTCACCAAGGCAGAGGGACCCTCCTGGCACCCTGGCCCCACGCGGCACCGNCCCAACCCCAGGCAGCCCTCTGCAGTTGCCCTGTAGCCACGCAGCTGCCCCAAAACCAGCTCTCTGCAACGCCCCACAGCACCCCACGCTGTGCCCCATAGCATCCCACAGCCGTATCTCCGCAGCGCCCTAGAGCATCCTACAGCCAGCCCCTCTGCAACGCCCCACAAGTCCCCCCCCAGCCCCTCGTACTGTCACGGGCACCCCACAGCCAGCTCACTGCACCCCGGCTGGCGCCCCGGTCCTGTCGGACGTCTCCCCCGTGGGGAGCCGGGGCTGTCCCCCCCCAACTCAGCACGTCCTTCCCCAGGACATCGCTGCTGGAGCCGGGCAGGGGGGACGTCACGGGCTGCCCAGTGCCCCCGGGAAGGGCNGTGGCCCCGTGGTACCCAAACGGCGCAGGGCAAGGAGCACCATTCCCCAGCGCACATCCAGACCGTGCCAGGGGGTGACGTCCACTGTTTCAGGCACAAACCCTCGCGCCGTAGCTCTGCAGAGGGGCAGGGCATGCAGAGGCGAGGGCTGGAGGTGGCACCAGGGCTACACGGTGGACCCGAGCCCTGCTCAGCCCTGGTTGACACCAAGAGAGGATGAGGCTAGAGCCCGTGCAAGCCCCTGGCCACCGGCTGCTTGGAGGCTTTGCCAACCTGGAAGCCCCCGGTGCCACCCCAGTGCCCGTCAGCCAGGGGGTGACCCTGCTGCAGGGTCTGGCATGGGGATGGGGGGGTGGAGGGAGCTGTGGGCACCCAGGGAGCCTTCTCACCCCCACCAGAAGCTCTTCTCCACCGAGCCTCATTGTCAGGGGAACAGCCAGTGTGAAATCGGTCTGATTAGCAATTAGTCCCATTGTAAAAGGATTAGCCGGACCCCATTGTTTGGATGAGTGACTTGACTATCAATTTGCATCTGGCAGCAATGCTGCTGCCGCCGCCGCCGCTGCTGGGAGCATCCCAGTGTCCCCCAGACCGGCCAGACGCTGTCTGGTGAGGCTGAGCCCCGGCACGGCGGTGGGTGCTGGGGGACCCCCGAGATGGGTATCGATGCCAGGCACAGAGGTGCCCTTTGCAGGACCCCAAGCACGTTGCCAGTCGTCTCCCGGGGGTCACTCCTCCAGCCCTGGCGTGCCCAGGGGTCTTGGGGTGCAAGGGGGGGCTGGACACCCTCCGGCGTGCCCCAGGGAGGCAGCGGGCTGGGGGAAACAAGTGGAATTCAAGTGCGAGCAGGGTTGCACAAGCCCTGGTCTGGGCCAAAGCTGGGGAGAGCAAATGAGGGGACCCTGTGGACCCTGCCACATCCCCTGCACCCATCTGCTGTCCCCATCACCGTCCCTTGGCTGCCACCCCACCTCAGGTGGGGTATTTCTGAGCAAAACCCCCAAACGCCAGCATCCTCCCCACGCATCCTACTCCTCCCAACGGCAGCAGAGCCCAGTCCTGCTTGCGGAGGCCAGGGTGCTCCGGGGTCTGTCCATCTGTCCCGGCTGCTGGTCCATCCAGCTAATAAGCCCGTTACCTGGCAGAGATTCGCACGCTGGTTAGCGGGAGGAAGCAGCGACAGGGCCACTAACGAGCGCTCTGCCGGCTGCTCTCTGGCAGCATGAGGATGGCTCCAGGGGTTAATTGATGCTTATTTACTTCTCACACATAAAAATTGCCAGCGTTGGAGGAAATATTCCAGGGGGCAGAGGCTGCCGACAGCCTCGATGGTGCCTCATCCCAAGGGATGCCATGCAGGGGTGGCAATGGCATGGGACAGTCACTGGTGACACCCCCAAAGACGTTGTAATTGCCCAAGAAACAGGCACAAGCACCTAGGCGCAGGATGGCCATCACCATGGCCTCTTGGCACCACCTCCCTGGGGATGGCCAGTCCCACTCCGCGCCACCGGCGTCACTGTGCCACCTGCCCCAGTGTGGGTCTGTCCCCTCTGTCCTGCCCGAAGCGGCTGGTGACAGTGCACAGCCCACCAGCCCCTGGCACCGAAGCGCCGCATCCTGAGCCCGGCCCACGCCTGCCTGGCGAGCAGATGGCAGCTGGCACGATGCCAACGCCGCCCGCCCCGCGCGCCAGAGGGATGCCAGGCGCCCCAGATGCTCGCAGTACCTCCCGCGCCCGGGACGGACTGTCTGTGCTGACAGCAGCCGGACCCCTGATCCGTGCCGGAGGCAGGGAGCGGGATGAGGACTCCGCCAGCTCCCAGGCATGGCAGCCCACCCCACGGCAGCCCTCCGTGCACTGGTGGGTGAACCCAGCACCGGCTCTGGGTGGGGGGAAGCGGCACGGCGGAGAAAGCCGGCATAAGGGCAGCTGTAAATCCAACCGAACGCCTGGTGAGGTTCCTACAGCTTTGCACAGGGATCCCCACGGATGAGAGGGAGCCTGGCACAGGCAGCACACCAGCCTCAGGAGGGCTCTGAATCCCTGCTGGCCTCTCTGCTGGGAGCAGCCCCGGTGATCCCCCTATCTCCCTGCTGCCCCCGGGGACCGGGTGGCACATGCCAGCTTGCCGGGAAGGAGCAGTCCCTGGCGAAGGGCTCAGCGAGGCAGTTTGGAGCTGCTGCCATGTGCGTGGGATGTCTGCTCCAAAATGCCAGCCTGTGCTCCGCGCTGCCCCCCGCCACCCCCCTGTGCTGCCCCCCAACCCCAGGCAGCCCTCTGCAGTTGCCCTGTAGCCACGCAGCTGCCCCAAAACCAGCTCTCTGCAACGCCCCACAGCACCCCACGCTGTGCCCCATAGCATCCCACAGCCGTATCTCCGCAGCGCCCTAGAGCATCCTACAGCCAGCCCCTCTGCAACGCCCCACAAGTCCCCCCCCAGCCCCTCGTACTGTCACGGGCACCCCACAGCCAGCTCACTGCACCCCGGCTGGCGCCCCGGTCCTGTCGGACGTCTCCCCCGTGGGGAGCCGGGGCTGTCCCCCCCCAACTCAGCACGTCCTTCCCCAGGGCATCGCTGCTGGAGCCGGGCAGGGGGGACGTCACGGGCTGCCCGGTGCCCCCGGGAAGGGCACGGCGGGGGCAGAGGGAGGGCACCCGCCTCCCCGCCGCGGGGGTCTTGCCAGCGGCTGCCGAGCGGAGGCGAGCGTATTCGGGTCAGTGCGTCGCCTGAGCAGAGCGGGTCTGACGTGCTGCTAATTGAACCAAATGCCCATTAGAGGCGTGACGGGCCGTGTCCGTCCCAGACCCTCCGTCGCAGGTGGCTGACACGCAAGGAGCCTGAAGGCTGTTCAGCGTGGCCGGGCCAGAGCATCTCCCGCCTCCTCACGCATCACAGCCAGCGGAAGCCCAGTCAACATCTCATTAGGAGCCGCTAATCACCCCCTAGGCGTGCGCTGGGGAGGGGGAGACGGGCAACTGGGGCTTACAGGGGACCCCATGCCGCAGCCCCTGCCCTGCACAGCCCCTCTCCGTGCCACCTCCGGGGGCAGAGCTGGTCAGAGCCGGGCAGGGAGCGGGCAGGGGGGTCCAGCCTTGCCCTGCCCCACAGATCCGCGATGCCGTGGGGCAAAGGGTGGCTCCAGGCAAGCCCCATGCTCTGGGGCGCAGGAGCAGGGGCCAGGCTGTGCAGCCCGGGGCAGATGCTTGCCCAGCGCTCTGCCCCTGTCCCTCTGCCATCCCCTGGGGCTGGGTGATGGCGTGGCCAAGACTGACCTCTCCTGAAAGAGAAGGTCCAGGTGGAAACCGCCACTGTGACCCCAACCCACGGCCAGGAATCACCAGCCCCATCCCAAACCCCCAAAGCCAGAAGGAGCCTGGCTGTGGCCACCAGGGCTTCAGGACAGAGATGGGTGCCGTGGCAGCCGGACGGGTCCCCAGGACGAAGCCCACCCCCTGCCTGGCCCCGTGCCGGTCCTGGCCCACCTTTGCCACCCACCCCATGGCTCACAGCGGGTCTGGCCCCTGGCGCAGCCCCCCCAGGAGCAGCCCGGGCTGCACGCCCTCGCACGGCGCAACCCCTCGCCGCCCCTGCGGACTTGGCAGCCGAGTTTGTGTTTCGCGGTTGGCTCCGTGCCTCCCTCCCGCTCCCAACCACAAGCTCGGCCAGCGATTCCCAAACCCACCGGAGAAAGTGACTGACGCAAATCAAACCGCGCGCCGCTCCCCGTGCCCCCCGCCCCGGGCAGCCCTCGGCTGGGGGTGCTCGATGGGGCATCCCCGCTCCGCAGCCTCCGGGCACCCCAGCTCAGCGCGGGGACATGGAGAGCCCAGGTGGGTGCCAAGTTCAGCCCTCTCTGCACGCGGGGCCTGCACGGCGGGGTGAGACCCCTGCACACACCCCCCCGGCCAGAATGGAGGTGGTGGAGGACAGGTCGGCCACATCAGGAGACTCCTCATGCCCAGGCTGGAACCGTCCCGGCGGTGGCAGGGGTGCCACCAAAGCAGAGGTGGCCGGCACAGCCCAGCATCCTTCTCCCGGCCCTGGTTACCGCTGCTGCCAAACAGCTGGTTGCTACCAAGTTCTGCAATGGGAGTGTTGCCGTTGCCATGGCAGCCGGTTTATTTTAGCCAGCTGCCATCGCTCCGTGTCCCCTTCAAAACCAGGAGCATCCTCCCTGCCCCGGCGGGTCCTGCCTTGTCCCCATCCGCGGGCACCTCGCGGAGAGCCCGGGGAGCACCCGCAGCGCCCGTCCCCTGCGGGACAGCCCAGAGGTGACAAACACAGCACCAGCGTCTTCCCCACTTCCCGCTACGGCCAGTGGGGCTCACACCAGCTCGGCCACCGGGTCCCAGTGAGGTGGCTCACGGGGCAGGTCCCCCCAGCCTAGGGGGAAGGGGGTGGGTGTATGGGGACAGCATCAGGACTGGCACCGGGTGATTTCAGCGCTGCAGGGACACCTGGATGATAAATGCAGCTCCCGCAGCCTGCTCAAAGACATTCCCTGCTCCGCTTTGCTCCTCCCTTGCCCAGACCCTTGGTCTTCTCCTGATGGGGCCAGCGCAGCCCCAAAATCCGCAGTGATTTAGCTGGGGCACTGCATGACGCCTCCTCCTCCTCCTCCAGCCACGGCCCTTCCCAGGCTGGTTCAGGACAGGAGGGGTCAGAAAAGCCAGTCCCCATTGCGACTGGTGGGGAAAAGGTCCCTTCGCCCCACGGTGTCTGTCCCAAGCCCTGTCCCACCAGTTAGCCCCAACCATCACCATGCCAGGTCCATCCATCCTCAGAGCTCCCGGGCTTTGCCGGCAGGACCAGCGGGACCGCGGGGGCAGAGGAGGAGCCCTGGGGGTGATGTGTCATGCAGCGATCCCTCGGCATCCCCGGCAGAGCCGCCATCTCCGTGAATGCCCCCAGCGCCGCCTGGCCCGCCCCACGCGCTCCCCAAAGGGCTCGTTAGATCACACCAGGGCGGCTGCCGATAACGAGGAGGCACATTCGCCTCCAAGGGCAGCGGGCAGAGAGCCGGCAGGGCTGGCAGCTCGGGGACCCGGCTGCGGGAGGGTGGCCTGGCCACCGATGCCGCATCACTGTCCCCATGGTCCTCCTGGCACTTTTGGGGTGCGGAGCCCAGGGCTGAGCTCCGCAAGGGACATTTCGGGGGAACCCGGCCTCTCCCAGCACCCTGCAGGCAGGGGGATGTTGCAGGGGGGGGTTGCAGGGACGCAGTCGCGCAGCGGTGGGTGCCCAGAGCCCGGCTGCAGGCTCGGTGGCACCAGGGCAACCGAGAGACACAGCCTGGGCAGAGCCGGGCTGGTGCTGCAGCCCACCCCAATGCCAAGGTGACAGGCTGGCTCCACACGCTCCCTGGCTACGGGCTCCCTGGGAGCCAGCGCAGGGCTGGCAGGAGGCAGGGGACAGCCGGGACACTCTGCCCACCTCCTGCCTGCCCTGCCTGCCCCCAGCCCCACACAGGTACCCCTGCCCTGTAATGCAATGTCCAAAGAGGGAAGGGGGGCTCAGGAGGGCACTAGGAAGGGCGGTTATGGACCAGACGAGCTGCGGCCATGTGTCATACGTCTCCTGGCACGGCCAGGCACGGCCACCCGCTCACCTTTGGGCTGTGGCAAGAGCAAGAGGCTGTCGGGCCACCTGCCCCGGCCAGATGGCAGGGGGACCTCGCGGTGCCGTCGGGCACGGTGCTGCTGAGGGGGGGTCTGTACCAGACCCCGCTGCTCGCCCTGCGCACACCCAGCCCCGCGGTGGTGCTGAGGAAGGGCTGGGGGGGTGGCAAGTAGCAAGGTGTTGCTGCGCACGGGGGGAGCACGGGGTCGGGCTCTGCCCCCTTAGCAGCACCCCACGAGACCCCCAGGCAGCACCCACCCTCCCGGTCCAGCACAGCGCCCAGCCAGCCCCAGCATCCCAGTTCACAGCTCCCCAACACAGCTGGAAACCACGTCCTCTCCCAGCTCCCCGGAAAACATCGCGGCACCAGGCTGCGTGCTGTGAAATCTCCCCAGCACGGACCACCCCCCACAAGGCTGAGCCCACGCACCCCCTTCCCCAAGAGACCCACACAGCTTGGCCGTGCCATCCCCCCGCATGAGCCCCCCCAGAGCTGGATGAGACCCGGAGCCCAAGGGTGCTGGTGAGATGCGAGGTGCCAGCACAGCCAGAGACACTCTGCGAGGTGCCTACAACCAGAGAGACATCAAGCCCCCGCCTTTGGGGACAAAACGCACCCCCTCCCAGCACCCCAGTCCCAGCCTGCCTCGAGCCCTCTCCAAAATGTGAGACCAGGTGAGACGCCTCGGAAAGACCCTCTCCACCATCAGCCACTTACCCAGTAATACTCTAATTACACCCCAGAGTTGGCCACCAAAATAGCTGCAGTAAATCACTCGGAGCTGCCATGTAATTTTTGCATGAAATTACAGTATTTTTTCCCCTGGGTTCAATTTCCTCCACACCAAGTTCTCACCGCAGCCAAATAATTAAAGCAGCCGCGCTCCCTTTTCCTCGGGTACTGTTTTAAATCCCCGCTGGCTGCCCCCCCCACCCCCCCTCACCCCCCTGCTGCCCNTGCCCGGTACCGGGGCTGTGCCTGCCTGGGGACAACGTGCGCCCCGGCACCCGCCGGCAGCGCTGCCTGCACCCACACCGAGGGCAGCTGGAGCTCCTAGGAGCGGCTGCGGATGCGAAGGCAAAGCGGATCAAACCGCGCTGACAGACCCCGGGGAGACCCAGCATCCACGAGGGACGCGCAAGGCACCCCAAGCAGGATGCGGAACCCCCATAGGGGGTGTCCAAACCCCACCGGGCAGAGGAGCTGGTTGTTCCCAGGAGAAAAACAACCCTCCTCCTCTTCATCGCCTGCAGCCCGCAGGAGGAAGACGAGGGAGGCAGCGGTGCTCCACCCGCACCATCCTGCTTTACACCACGATGCTCGGACACCCCTGGGAGACGATAATCCAGCGGGGTGCCACAAAACCCCATCTACGGGCCACTTGGCCAACAGGGAGAGACACGGATCCCAGCCACATGCAACCGGTGCTGTCCTGCCCGAAAGCACCGACCACCTGCAGCACCGCGCTGACCTGAGAAAAACAGAAACCCCAGCAGAAACCCCAAACCCTGGGGGGGGTTTTGCATCCAGCCCCATCCTCCCCCCTGCCCCACACGTTCAGGCACGGCTGCCCTGCTCTTTTCAGCCTGTGTCCTACGTCAGAGCTGGACTGCACCCAAAAAACCACGGGAAGCTGGGCACGGGGCCACCCGTGTCCCCCGGGGACTCGCTCTGCTCCGGGGGCTCCCCGCCTGCCCCCCGGCCCCACGCCAGCCCTGGGGAGCAGCCCCGTGGGGGTGCTCGGAGCAGCAGTGAGTCCCTCTGCGTTGTCACCTCCAGCTCCGGCCACAAGTCTTTTGAGGGGCCCACACGGAGCAAAGCCAACCCCTTGTGTCATGCTGTGTCCCATCCAGGACCCCAGCAGGTCTGTGCTGGCTGCTAGAGCAGGGACGGGCTTCCCGTGCTCTGCAAACTCCCCGGCAAAGGCGGAAAACCCTGGGCGGATGCATGGAGATGCATCTCAGGGCAGCCCTCGGAGGTCAGGGGCTGGTTGGGCCAGGCACAAAAAAGGTACCTTTTTCTTCCGAAATACCTGCCGAGGTTTCATCCTGCCACCAGCACACATGGCAGAGAGCTCAGCTGGCAGAGACTCGGGAGCACCGGGGCTCTCAGCCCTGAGGCAGATGGGGAGCAGACGGGTTTCCAGGACAGCGGGGGCATCCCTGCCTCCCAATGCTCTTGGCCGAAAGAAGTTTCATGGAACAGTTTTATTCCGATTTAAAAAAAAAAAAAAAAAAAAAAATTAAATCCCGGTTTTTCAAGAAAACAACAATTTGCACTAGTTTGCAGGTTTTAGGCCCCAGAGGTGGGGCAGGAGAGGGTTTAGTGACGCAACACCTTTGGGTGAGAGGAGAAAACATTCGTCACGGGACCGGCTGTACGGCCCAGAAATGTTGCAAGAAGCACAATTTTAAAAAACGTCTGTGACAACAAAGAGCAGTTTCCAGCCAACGGCGGCACCGGGGCCACCTGCTCCGGTCGAACCCATGGCACCCCCCATCCTGGCAGTTTCCCACACTACCCCTGGTGTCCCCACGCTGCTGTCCCTCTGGGGGGACACTGCTCCACACCCCAGCTGTCCCCGTGCCACCCCTTCTCGTTCAGCCCTGTGACATCCCCGGTGCCATCCAGGCTCTGTCCCCTCCACCTGCCCCCGCGCCAGCCCCTTCAACCAGAGCACCCCACCCCGGCACAGGCTGCAGCACAAAACCCTCCCAAAACCTGTGCAGCTCCCTCTTCCCCGCTTCCAACTTCCTTATTTTTGTGCCCGCATGGGACACGGAGGGAACAAAACCCCACGTCACGGGCACAGCCCACCTGGGACAGGCAGGAACTGGCTGCTGCGGGGAGCGGAGACCCCCATGGGCACCCGCCTGGCGCGGGGGAATGCACCACACCGGGAGCCAGCATCCAGCAAGGATGGGGACAGGGAGGCAGTTTCATGGGATGCTGTCACAGCTGTCACCATGTCCCTGCAGAGCCAGAAGCACAGCGGGAAACAGCCTCACGCTGATGTCCCTCCTGGTCCACACAACCCCAAAGGCACCAGGTCCTGATCCGTGCGCTACGTCCCCCACCAAAGGAAAGACAACCCGGAGAGGCCGGCACAGCCAAGATGCCACCAAGTGTGGTCCCCTCTGCTGCAGGGACCCGAGGGACATCGAGCATCTCCAACACAGCCCCTGGGATGGAGCCCTGTCCCCCAGGTCACGCGCAGCTGGTGACAGCAGCAGGCGAAGTGCTGCCGGCTTGTCCCATGCAGGCAGGGATGCCCAGCTGCCCCCACTGCGCGCTGGCACCCACGCCGGCACATGCGGACCCCGGGGCGAGACGCGTCGGGACGGGAGCTCCCGGCAGGGCTGAGCCCGCCGATGCCTTTTCATGTCACTCAGGCAGCCAAAAAGTCTCAGTCTGTGCCCGGGGCTGCACCGCACGGTCCCCAGCCGCATGCAGACCCTGTTGGGAGAGACGGCGAGACACCGGGAGGGGCCCAAGTGGAGCCCCCTGGCCCCGAGCATCCCCCCTCACACGCTCGTCGCATCTGGGAGCCCCCCCGCCCTCAGCACGCACGCTCGGTGAGCCAAAGTCACGCGAGCGGAGCAAGGTCACTGCAAGGCCCCGGGGATTTTTCGGCAGCTGCAGCCCCATCGGCGGCAGGGAGAAGGGATGCTGCCTTCACCCACGCTTCCCGCGTCAAGGGAAACTGAGGCACAGAGCGGGCTGTGGCAGAGGGAGACGCTGGCAGAGCTTCTCCACAGCTACTCCAGGGGACTGTTCTGTCCCTGCCATCTCCCTCCGCCCCAGCCCCTGTCCCAGGGCCACCACAGCCCGCCCCAGACATCGTGTCCTGCTCACAGCTTGAAGAACTGAAGAAGAGGTCGGAGGGGGTGATGGCACCCCAGGGTGCCCTGTGGCTCTCCCCGAGGGGGATGCTTTAGGGATCGCTGGCACAGCGTGGGGGGTGAGGGGCTCACGGCTGGGGGTGGGTCGTGAGCGGGAGAAGGTCCCGGAGGAGAAGAGGGATGGGGAGGTCCATCCCTGCTCTGCCCCACTCTGCCCCGAGGAGCACCCACAGCAGGGTGCCATGGGGACAGCCGGGGAGCTCCCCGGGGGCTCCCAGTTCCCCCTTTGATGCTGAACAGGAGCCAAAAGCTCTCAGAGGGGAGATGGAAAACGCTCCATCTTCCCAGCGGGTGGGGAGGGGAGAAAAAGCAGCCCCCAGGGCTGGAGGAGCCTGAGCCCTGCCCGGGATGTCACCAGCCTGCAGCGAGGCGTAACACGCAGCACGCATGACCCCGCACGCGTGCCCCCCCCCAGCCACAGCCCAC